>JAKCVP010000100.1:0-21368 GCA_023512835.1 Taxillus chinensis
CAGATACGAAACGTGATCCGTACTCTCGAGACAGAACTTTGGAGTTTCAATCATAAGCCGGGCGAATCACCCGAAAAGCACATCGGATTCGGCGAGCTCGTGCGAGGTGAGCCCTCAATAAACAATATTATAAATCCCGGATCAATGACAGTTATTTCGCTCCTTGCGGGATGGCTACTACTCCAAACAACTTAGATGCGATCGAGACAGGAGTGCGGTATGTTCCCCTAGAAGAACTATTGGAAAGCTGCGGACTCTCGAAGTCGGGTTTAAGTGCTCGTAACGGGATGAGAAAATAGCCTCGGAAAGAAAGCGGGTAGCTCTGCGAGCTAGAGTGTCCAAACATCGAGGAATGATGACACGGCGTGTCGACAATGCGATTCGATGAGAAGGAGGAGATAGCACTTCTTGTGAAATCCTTTGAGCGATTCCTAGGGGCTTCGAGAAAAGGGGTCGGGAGACGTGATGATAAATTTTCCCAGGAAGGAGCGACCGGTCCGGATCCCGGGAATGCTTCAGCTGTAAGGAAAACCAGTCCTTGCGGGCCAAGGATGCGGTCCAAATCAAGAGTGGAGAGAAGAAAAGTGACAAAGGTAACTCCCGCATAGCTCCCCTGTAACTTGACCAACAAGAGGAAGCGCTCATGACAAAATACATCAGTGGCTGCGGAAGAGGGAGGAGATCACTCGGATGATGGCTTAACCTCAAGAGAACACGTGTGCCTTAAAGTGGCAAACAGCGAGGTGCTGTCTATCTCCCCAGGCCCAGGTAAATTAGAGTCTCTTACCTCTGCATGTGATCATGAAAAGAATGAGATCCTAAAGAGTCAAATGTACAAAGATCTGGAAGAGTCCCAGAATAAACGTCTTGAATTCCCCAATTAATGAGTCAGAAAAGACATCAGCTGACTGAGAGGAAAAGAATGCAAGTATCCACGATCTAAGAGCTGAAAATCATTTGTTAAATACGAATCTCTCGGGCTCAAAGTTATAGAAGTAAAAAGACTGAGAAATGATACGAGCAGGAAAAAAATAAATCGTAAAGTGGGCTAAAATCGGATAGCCTCTGCCTTTAGAACTGATCTGACAACATCAGGAGTGAACCACGGCCTAGGTTAGAGTCATCGACATCCATAGCGAAAATATTGGTGTCCACTCGAATTTCACTCTAAGCCAAACAACTTATATCATTGATACATCTAAACAGTTGGATGGTTTCATTTGAGGTGGAACAATAGTTTATATTTGTGGAGTTGAGTTATTCATATAACTTCGAAGCCGTAGCACCGTAATAAAAGATGAAGGAAGACAATTACTTTGTAGTTAAAAGCCAAAACTATAGCACCCAAAAAGAAAGACAAGGCTAAAGTGATCATCTAGGGCGAAGCGCATCACCGAGCGATGGATCAGGCCCGCAGGAGGATGAAAAGTGTGTAAAAACCAAAGAGCTGTATCTTTGTTTCTTACTTAGTATAACTGAATGCCATTCCCATGACAGGAAAAGCCGGTCATTATCACTATGAATGTTAAGAGTTTATCTGATAAGCTGGCTTTGTAATCAATTTAGTATCAATAAAGATCAGTTAAACAAAAGGGTTCTTGAGCAAAACAAAATCAAAACCGAGAGAGTATCTCTCCCAAACCGAAAGGTAGTAAAACTAACAAGCTAAAGTCGGCTTGGAGAGGTAAAAAGTCTAAGCAAAATCAAATCCGTAAATGTTGACAATAATCTTTGCTCTCTCAAACGCCCGAAATAAGTTTGGGCACCGAAAAGTGTAAGCTGATTGTCTTTGAGGGGCGTCTTAGGAATGCATTATGGGATCACTGAAGTTAAAAATCAATAAAACGTAAGTGGATCATAGATAGATGGATGCTCGGGACATATGGCGGGTGATCAGACTGCTTTCAAGTAGAAGTTAATGATAAAGAAAGTCCATTAGTTTCATATAGCGACAACGGCAAAAGGTAAAATTTGTCGGGTATGGCACCTTAATAGCAGTACGTGTATCGATCACCAGAGTTACCTTAGTCAGAAGGTTTAAAGCATAATTTGCTAAATTGTCGATTAATTTATGTGACAAAGGATTTCTTGTTTCCTTTTGTCCTACAAGGCTTAGAGAGAAAACTTATCAGGAGAAGGTAAGTTATCCCGGATCAAAGATGGGGACATTTACTCAGTGGTCTTGAGAAATAATTCTTGAATTACTGTATGCTTCCTACTAGCATGGAGATGAAGGCAGTTAGGCTGGCACAGCGATGCGCACATTTAAACTTTAAGACTTTGTCTAAATTACGTCACTTGATCTTGTCACTGGTCTACCTAAACTCAAGTTCTCCGAGACTCTCACCTAAAGTCCCAATTGGGAAAAGCAGACCAAACGCCAGCTTTAAGAGCAAGTCGTTAATTCGATAAGCTGCTCTACTACACTTCTTCATATGGACCCTATGTGGTCCTATATCAGTTAGTCACTAGGCGAGTGCGAGATATGCCCTAGTAGTTATCGATGATTTCACGAATAAACATGGGTAATGTTCTGAAATCAAAGGATCCAAACTTTTGAGCATCCCAGTAGATCTCTTCCCGTGGATAAAGCAACTACAAAGGTTAGAGCATAAAGTGCGTGGAGGTGATGAGTGCGAGAATTTGACTTTTGTGAGATCATGTGATTGAGCAGGGCATCTGACATGACTTCTCTTGCTCCCGAACTCCTGACAAATGGAGTAAATGAGTGGAAGAAATCTACTTTAGTTGACGGGTAGATCCATGTTAGCGGGGGCAATGCTTCCTCTCGATCTATGGTGAAGACGTGTCCTTGCACTGCTGTGTTGAACAAAACTCTAATAAATAAATGTGCCATGAAGACACCCTATGAGGCGTGGAAGGACGAAAACCTAATTTCACATTTCGAGCTTTGGGTGTACTTTCTTATATATTGATAAATGGCAAAAGAGACCCGAATAAATTTGAACCAAGAAATGGTGATGGGATTTTTGTCGGGTACTAATTCATGTAAGGCTTATGGGTCTTGATAGAAAACTTTTCAAAGTTGAAGAATCTATCCATGTGACACAGTGAAGCTAACCTAGATTGGTCAAGTCGGTTCTTAGTTCTAATGTGCGGTCATGGACAGCAACGTCCGATTATGAGATTTATGAATTTCTGTTACATCTTGAGAGACCACGTGGCATCAGCGAAGCACAAAGAAATTATATGGATGATGCTATGGATCCGGACTCCGGACAGTTATCAGAAAGAAACGGTGTTGAAGAACCATTAGTTCGGCCGTACCTCTCAATACGGAAGCATCCCCAGCAGAGATGAAGAAGCTCGACGGGGATACAAGGGAACCACCTAAATCCGGAAGAGCTTAAATTGTTCGAGATCATCCATCACATGTCCGAGATCATAGATGGACTCGAAACCAGCCTGGATCAAGTGAGTGGTGATCCTACTTGTGGGTGTAAGAACAAGAAGCGGCCACCTCCAACATGGCAGTACTGCTCGTGTTTTATATCTCAAATAGAACCAAAGGTGGTAGATGAGCTCTTGATGACAAATTGGATAGAAGCCATGCGAGAAGAGCTGAATCAATTTAGAAAGTAATGTGGACCTGAGTACCAAGGCCTAAGTCTCGGCCAAGTCATTGAGCGTTAAATGGGTATTCGGAACACGCTTGATCACGGTTAGAATAGTAATCCGGAACAAAGCGGAGTAGCCAAGGATATCGTCAAAGAAGGAATAGATTATGATGAGACCTTTACTCCGGTAGCAAGACTTGAGCCAATCCGAATGTTTAAGTATGCTTCATTTGAAAACTGCATAGTTTATCAAATGGACGTCAAGAGCGCATTCTGAATGGAGATCTTCGAGGAGGTGTACGTTGAACAACACTACCGGCTTGAACCTAAGGCGAGACATGTCTTGATACAAGCTTAGGGAAAGCTTTATATGGTTTGAAGCAAGCTCCAGAGCCTGGTGACACAGCATCGGAATTCTACTTGCTCACAACTTCGAAAAGGGAAGATAGACACCACCTATTTCTACGAAAGAAAGGACACTCGATCATAAAAATATACGTGGATGATATCATTTTCGGATCCTTGACCGGATCTTTGACAAGTCGCCAGACATTATGTTTGCAGCTTGCGATGGGGCACGATTCTGAAGCGAATCCCAAGGAGTCACATATCTCATTAAACGGATATTAAGGTATCTCGGGAACGATGAATTTGGGACTCACTACCCAAAAGTCCAAACTTCACCTTATCCGGATACTATGATGCCGACTTCGGTGGATGTCGCGTCGACGGGAAGAGGACAAGTGGTACATGTCATTTCTTGGAAATAGAATAATTTCATGGTTGAGTAAGAACCAGAAATTCGGTATCAACCTCTCTTTAGTGAAGGCGGATATTAAAGGTAGCTGGGAGTTCGTTGCCTTGCGGCTTATTTCTAGGATCGAAAGTCACCTTATTCGACTATGGTTTCAACATGTCATTATTCAACTCTCTTCGCGACAACTGGTACATCTTCTTTATCACCAACAATCTTGTCATGTATCCAAAGACGAAGCATATTGAAGTCGTTATCACTTAAATGCGTGATCATGTTCTTAAAGTCACGTCTAGTTGGAACATGTTGCTGCGAAGATCAATTGGCCGACATTTCTACAAAGCCCCTACACGCTGCAAGATTCTACTGAAATACTCTTAGTTTAGGTATGCTCGACTTTCGCATAGTTTCACATTTAATTTACTAACGATATACTTAATATCGGAACATGGATTGTGCTTTTATTGAAGTGGAAGAATCATCGGGTTTTAATCTTGATCATACTTACTTGATTAACGGCTTCTGCTTCGATATTAATATCACCTTCATTATGGGAGGATGCTTACGTTTCCAGTGAAGTCGTTAAAGCTAACATGATTAAAGCTTATATGATTTACCTCTTTAAAGCTACATGTCTTAAATTCCACTTTAATCACCGCAGACATGACATGTTCATTTAAATTACTCTATTAACATGTATAATTGAAGAAGTGAAATGGTTTAGCTAAAATGCTGGTGGTGAATGCCGATGTGATGCAGTGGAACGGAGTATAGTTTTTAATAAGATGGCCGGCTGAATTCTACAAGCCGGAAATCGATCGGGGTTGACGTCACGGGGGGAATGCTTTATATATTTTGATAATACCCCGTATATGTCTCATGACCTCTTTTACGGCTGTATGTTGAGGGGAGCTTTTCATTGAGAGGATTAAATGATCTAGGGGAGGCATTAATGAACCACTAATATGTCTTAGATACTCCCTCCTCTAAACTTTTACTTCCGGATGCGCGGGACATCTTGGTTTTGGATCGAGAAAAGTGCTCTTTGGATGTATTTTCTTTCTTGACCATGCATTTGAATCGGCTAATCACACCTGACTTTTGACATGTCTTTGCTTCCCCATTTTCACTCATGAATCTAAATTGGCCAAATCATATGATCTTTAATTAATCTTAGCTACGTTGTTCGGCAAGACGGTTTCGTTATGTTGGCTTTATATGAACTTGTGTATGGTTATCGACATATGCCCTCGATTCGATAATATTGCTCATTCTCACGTATGTATATGTCTCTTTACATGCTTTGCAATGCATAAGTTATTTTCTCATTAGTTCGGATTATGTCGTTTTTTTTAGATTATTTTTCACTAATCCCATACTAATCCTTGCTGTTAAGCTTTTGTATTTTCGGTTCATTTCTTTTTCTGGCTACGGGTTCGATTCTCTTTGCAACCGTATCGATAAATCTAGTCCATAGTCTTGGATTTGAAGTGTTGTGGTGCTTCTCTTCTCTTCGACTCATTGGTACAAGAAATCTACTTTACTCTCTCACCAAACTACATCTACACTACGGGCACGGTCTACTTTTCAAATGCGGATACTCTTCTCCGACTATTATTTACTCAGGATGATTGTCGGTTCATTCCTCCGAATTCACGACAGCATCTAATTGCGGCGATCCAAGTCTTCCTTATGTCGCGTGCTTTTGGGGAGGAATCATGATGATTCGTTAAATGCAAATCTCGGGATCCGCACATACTTCTACGGATGGCGACCAGGTATTCCACTTGCAGTCATGCGTCTCCACGACATCGTTTCATTCGGGGCGCATCGATATCCGGACTAATGACATCACATCCAGCGGGTCCCTATTTCACTCGCCGATTCCTAGACCCGCTGACATTTGCCGGATTCGGTCTTATATGTTACGATCATTCTGCGTGGAAAGAGTATTGCTCATTTCAAATCCACTAAACCTCTACGTTGCTCCTTCCATCAGCAAGACCTCACCTTTCCTCTTGTCTTTCAAATTTCATTGCAATGGCACCGGTTGAGAATCTCTCTTTCCGGCGTTAATCCGCAATGCGCTTGATTGGAGTGCCGATCTAATCCTCGGGATTGGTTTTCCAGCGCCCTCTCGTTGAAGCCTCGCTATCCTCGGCCTGATCTCCCGATCCCGTCGATCTTCTTATCGAAGACATCATTGAGTATTACCCATGGATTCGTGCACCACGCGATTCTATACTCTCCTATGTCCGCGGTGAATCCATCACCATCACTCCGACCGTTCTCCTTGGCTGCTCCGTCTACCCCCGGTGAACCACAAGCGCCCGATGCTGCTCGGTAGGCGGTTTCCATGGGTTGCACCCACAAAGGCAAGAAATACAAGGTGAAATCCTTCCAAGGTCGCTATCAACTGTATGGCGACCATCTTTGATCCATTGTTCTTGGCTCGCACTTGGTTCTGGACTCGGTTCCCTTATGATCTTCTCCCTGGCCATGTACGGCGTTTTTGAAGGTCTCTGGCTGGATTGGGGACGTTTTTGTTCCAAGCTGTGACCGGTCCTACAGAACCATTCTTTGGGGGCATACTAAGCATCGTCTTCCGGCATCTCAATCCGGACAATTACTTTGATATGATGCTGTTCCATTTCCTCGTTACTACCTCCGTCGTCTTACGCCGGATGGGAACATGACCCGCCGTCCCTCTGCCGCTCTCCCGCGTTCTCCTGCCTTGGAACAACAAGGCGATTACGTCTGGTGACCCCTCCGACAACCAAGCCCACGACGTCGATTCTGCGATCCTCCCGGATTCGGTCAGTTGCCCCCACTTCTCATTCTCGGTCCTCCCGGCCAGGCGTCCATCGTGGGCCGTCCGGGTTCTGGGGACCCGTCTCGACACGGTGCTCCAAAAGCTGTTTCCTCGGCCCCCTCTGCTCGCCGTGTCACCACTCCCTCCACCTCCGTTATTGCTGCCGCGGTTGATACCCTTTATTCGTGTCATGCGCTGATGTCCCGGCATCTCCTACGGAAGCTCTTTGCCTCCCCCACCTCGACCCGAGAGTATCTTGACCATCGCACCAGACACCTTAACGGACCTTTGGCTCCGTTTCGGCCTAGCCCACACCTCCTCCATTCCACGACACCGATCTCGGGTGTTTTACACACGCAATACCTGATCCCCGGAGACCATGATCATCTGGAACTTGGACCAAGGCTTTCTTACGCCGGCCGCCTTCTCGATGTGCCGTTCGCTACACCCTCAGGGGAGTCCACCCGCACGAGTCTTTCCCCTGCCTAAGGCTGGACCCTCTTCTCCTGCCGCCGTGATTCCCGTGGTTGTCTTATCTGGTCAGCGGGTCCATTGCTCCGGATGCATCGATGCTTGGATGCCTCGGTGCTCCGGATGCTCCTGCTGATGCTGATCTTACTCCTGCGGACTCCTGCGCCCGCCCTCCTGCTCTTGTTCATGCGGGGGAGTCCTCCAAAGCTCCGGAGTTGGTCCTTGGGCGTTGGCACGGTTCGCTCCAACGCTGTGTACTCTCCGCTCCGATGGACCGACAGCTCACGCTCATGGCACCCAAATCTCATTGCTCCCGCCAAGGTTGATGCACTTGGTGCCCACTCCTCTCCGCTCTCCTTGATTCCTCCAGCTTCATGGGCAGAAGATGGATCTCGTCACTTAGTGCGCCCACATTCCTTGTCTACTTCCTTCTCGGACCTGGCGCACACGATGGCCCGCCCTCCGTTGCTTCCCGCCGGTCCGCGACCGGGGAGAGAGTGTCCTCCTGATCCTTGCTCCTCCTCCTGCGCCTGACCATCGACTCGTCTTTGAGAAGCGGCTGCCTCTTCATTGCCCGAGGAGTTCAAATTCCCAAACGTAGCCGCTTCTCTCGGCCAAGCTCCTCGATTGCGGCTGCTCATCCTCCGTCCCTCCTCGTCAACGGTGATACCTTCCTCCCATCATATGCGAGCGTTTGACCCGCACGATGCGAGATGGAAGCTTGCAGGAGAAATGAAATCCTTATCTTTGCGTCTTCTGTGAGAGAAGATGTCTTTCCGAAATGTACCCCTTTCTCCGAGAGCCGACATTCAGACTCTTTGTTGGAGAAAGGACTCTTTCTACGAGAAGACATTGACAACTATAGAAAGTGCTAAAATGGAGATGAGGGTAGATTTCCATCTCTACGATGGATGGGCACTTGTTTGAAGTTATATTGCGTGTTGGAATGAAGGCTATCTTTCCAGATGTGGATCCTAATTCGGTCCTTAAATGGGAGGCCTATTTGAGGATAGCAAGCCATGGAAAACTCTCTCAACTATCCTCATTCTGCCGGATCATGTAAGCCCTATAGCATGATGGCTGTCTTCATGATTTGAGTCCAAGCAAATGATTCTCATTGATTCTCATCGGATTGTGGAGCACTTTGTAAGAAAGAATCAATGGGAACCTCGGCTGTGTCTCGGCTGGTGAAGGCTGTGAAGAAAGCTGGATTATATGAAGAGTTGGGCATCACACCCTTGCGTCCGGCCGAGAAACTCAGGCGACATTCCGGGAGCAAAAGCAAAGTGCCAGGCTGGGGATGGAGATAGGCTGCGGAGCCTTTATACATCACTTCATCAAGTCATTCTTAACGTGGACAAATATTGGAGCCAACACACCACTTTTACGATGGAAAGCGGAGACAATAGAGCTTAGAGAAAACGACAACTGATCTTTAAGTATAGTAAGCCTTATGTTCCTTAGTGAAAATCTTGTATTAAAGCGATTTGTATTTTGTTGTGATTAATGAAAATTGGTTGTGATCTTATTTTGTATGTTATCTTTTTGCTACTTACAGGATCAGATTACAAAAGGGTTTGGGCATATCCATAATTGAGGAGATTGTTGGATCAAGCCCGAATTTGGATAATGTTAATAAAGCCTTATGTAATTTGATACGAGATCTTTTGTGTTTCTTTGATCGTTGCGAGAAGATATGTTATTAATCAGGAAATACACTAGTGAGAGTAAAGCTAAGGACGGGATACATAATCCCGATGGGGACAAGAGTAAGTGTCGTCAAACACTTGGTAAATAACCAAGTCAGCCCATCACATACGGAATAAGGAACATTGAGTTGGGTAAGTCAAATTGTCGTTAAGTAAGAGTCTTGGTTTACAAGGTCGCACGAAGTAAAGGAAGACATGGAGTAAGGCATCCGAGTCTCCGTACACATGCAGGAAAGGAAGTACTAATGCGGAATAAAGACCCGTGTCTTTATTAGACACGCAGTAAGGAAATTAGATGCGGAGTAAGGAATCCGGGCCACTCATACGGGTAAGGAACTTACATACGGAGTAAGGAAAGCGCTGATACTGAATAAGCACTCCGACCTTCTGTTCACGGGAGTGGAAGCAGCGACAGCGGACTAAGGATTCCGATTACCAAATAGATCCGAAGGCAATCAGGACACGGAGTAAGGTTCGAGCCTAATTAGCTACGGGTAAGGAAAATTACACGGACCAGAAGATCTTGCTTCGCTCGGCGTATTTAAAGTTATCAGCTAGCGTTATTCCTTATTCGTATGTATTCGTGAGGCGAAGCTAGGACGGGATACATAATCCGATCGGGACAAGAGTGAGTGTCGTCGAACACTTGGTAAAACCAAGTCACCAATAATACGGAATAAAGAGCATTTCGTGCGGACTAAGTCAAATTGACGCTAAGTAAGAGTCTTGGTTTACAAGGTCGCACGAGTAAAAAGACACGGAGTAAGCCGTCCGAGTCTTCCGTACATGCGAAGTAAGGAAGTCCTAATGCGGAATAAGGACCCGAGTCTTTATTAGACACGGAGTAAGGAATCGGGCCACTCAACATATGGAGTAAGGAACTTACATACGAAGTAAGGAACTTACAAAGTAAGGAAGCGCTGATATGGAATAAGCACTCCGACCTTCTCGTTCCTGCAGAGAAAGGACGCGACACGGACTAAGGATTCCAGTGCCAAATAGATACGGAGTAAGCAATCAGCGACATGGAGTAAGGTTAGAGCCTCGTTAGCTACGGAGTGGAAAATTACCGGACCAAGAAGATCTTGCCAACTCGGCCGCATTTAAAGTTATCGATTCGCGGTGTCCCGATGTAAGACCAGACTCGGTGAGAACACAGAAGAATCTTACACGTGGATCACCCGGATGTGTGGACACAACCTTAATTATATTTGGGAACTCACAAAGACACTTATACTCTTCAAACCAAGATCTTGAGCTCCAGAATTTAGTGAGTCAAGGCGAGGAGAGATTACCGAGGGATAGTTAGTACTTGAACGCCGGAACTACAAGTTCCAAGGCGTCTCTTAGGAATGTTTTGTATAAATATTCATACTTGTACATTTGTGAAGAAGTGTGTGTGTGTGCGTATGTAAGCAAAGATTAACCCTGTGTATGCACAAGTGTTTTTGGGAGATAGAATTTGGATAGTGTGTGAGTTCATTTGTAACTCGAGTGTAAGAGAGTCTTCTTCTATTTTGTTGTATTTATCTTGTGATAATAAAACAAAATAGTTCCATATCTACGGTTATCTTAGTAGTGATTCTATCACTTAAGTAGATAAGTGTTTGTGTGTTAAGAGAGAGAAAAGAGTTTCGATAAGAGCTATTCACCCCCTTTCTGGGCTCCCGGGGACCATGAACTCTTATTTGGTTTGTGCGTGATGCCCATGAGAACTTTTGAGTTTGATTACGGGGATGGACGGTTGATGACCTTTAGGGCTAAGATTGATTGTTATAGACAACGAGTGTCGTTTATTTCACCCATAGGATCTCCTTGTACCCTAGTGGGCGAATGGGATAGGAACGTTGGGAGAGGCTGGTCGGCTCGAGGGAGCTATGGGGTAATATTACCCATAGACTTGCCACTCCCCAACCTTTGAGAGGAATCTAACTTAGAAAAAAGGGTGTGGGGCGGATGTTGCTGAGAATTTCCAAGATGTGTTTTCTGGGAGTTGTTGGGTTGCCTCCGAAAGCGAAGTATTGAGTTCACGATTGAGCTTTTGCCAAAGGTGGGACCACATCTACAAGTAGCATACCGGATGGGACCTGTAGAGTTGCGGGACGTCAAACAAATAAAGAAAGGCGGGAGATAAAGGTTTCATTCGCCCCAGTACCTCACCTTGAGGTGCACGAGTCTGTTTGCTAAGAGGAAAACGGGTTGTTGACTACTATTGATTATCGGAAAGGCGAATCAAGTGACGGTCAAGAAAAAACCCCTCACCGTAGATCGATGATTTATTTGACCGAATTTGGGTAGAGCACGGTGGTTATCGGAATAATCTCACGTTCGAGGATACCATCGATTGAGGTGGGGAAGGAGGACATTCTAGGATGACGGGCGTCAGAATCACGGACACTATGAGTGGTTAGTGATGCCTTTTGGGCTGACGACCGCACCGGCGGTGTTCGTAATCCGATGAATCAGAAAGTATTTACCCATTACCTAGATTTCTTAGTGGTGGTATTGTGTTGACGACAGTCTTGTGTACTCAAAGACCTGTGGCTGAGCATGAAGAATACGACCGTGGTGTTGCGGACACTAGGTCATCAAATGTATGCCTAAATTTAGTAAGTCTGACCTAGGTTCAAGAGGTGCATTTTCTTGGACATGTGGTATCCGCCGGGAAGGAGTTAGAGTGGACCAAACAAGATTGAGTTGATATCATCTTGGAAAGGCCTGAACGATTTTGAGATACGCGACTTATTGGGTGAGGGGGGTATTATCGGCGTTTATGGAAGGGTTTTCTCGGTTGGCGGCTGCGATGAAAGCGGTACGACACGAAAGAGCCAAATTCGAGTGGACATGGAGACAAGTGTCGGCAAGCTTTTGAGGAAGTGAAGGCTCGTCGACTCTCTGCACGGTGTTGAGTCTACCACGGGAGGGTGCCATTCCTGGTGTATTGTGATGCATCTTGGGTTGGATTGGGGTGTGTTCGATGCAGAACACAAAGTCGTAACATATGGCTCGCGACAAGCAAAGCCATGAGCAAAATTACCTGTACGACAAGGAGTTAGAGGCGATTATTTTGCCCTCAAGTCTTGGCAACATTATCTGTTGGGAGAAATTTGTGGTATGCCCTTGACCTGAAACTACGGTATCTTCACCGAGAGGATGTGAGATTTTAGACGCGGAGATGGGTGGATTGCACACAAATGTTTGATTTTACACTCTCCTACTACACGCTGGGAAGGGAATGTAGTTGCAGATGTATTTGAGTAGGAAGGAAAGGTTGAGGTTTCCATTAGAGAATGGAAAATGATGGAACGATTAGCGATCTTGGTGCAACCTAATGTTGGCGGTGGGAAGCAACCACTGCGTCCTGTCATGATGTTGAGTTATATCAGGTCATGATGGTTAGTTGGGGGACATAGGTAGTCAGAATCGACCCCAAATAAAGGCCGGTGAGATATCGAGAAGGAAGTGGATGAAGGAGGCGACCATGAGTTGAGATTTCAGGGCGCACGATAATCATCCTTTCCTTCGAGAGGATGTGATGAGGAGTTTCGTCATTCAGGTCACGGCTGTACATCCGGAGGGACAAAGATGTATCATCTTACATCTGAGCATGAGTACTGATGCTGGAGATTTGAAAGAGAAGTCTAATGAGGGTTTGTTTCAGTGCCTCACTTGTCGACAAGTGAAGGTAGAGCACCACGCCCTGCTAGTCAATTGCGATCTATGGGTGTTTGGTGGAGTGGGAACATATTACCATGGACTTTGTGTTTGGACTTCCTCCTACTTTGGGGAGGAAGGACATGATTTGGGTTATTGTGAACCGATTGACCAAAATCGACCATTTCTTGGTTATTAGACGAGACTCCATTGGGACGTTAAACAGTTATATGTTGATGGGGAATTGTTAGGTGCATGGAATACGGTCTATTGTTTCAGGCAGAGTGCGGTTTACCTCATGATTTTGGAGTGGTTTGCGACAAGCATTAGGGACACAACTTAATTTGAGTACTGCTTATCACCATGAGGAATGATGGTGGGTCGGAGAGGCCCTATTCGGACACTACTAGAAGACTTGTTGAGGCACAATAAGCTTGATTTTGGAGGATCATAGGCTTCTCACCTTCCTCTGGTAGAGGTTACATATAATAATAGCTACCGAGGCTTCCATAGGGATGGCCCGTTTGAGGGGTTGTATGGTAGACCCAATGGGTCTCCATTGTGTTAAGGGGAAGGGCGGAGAGGCAGCTATGTTGGGAACCTTGACGGAGAAAAAAATCCTATGCGTCACCCAGCGCCCGTCCGTTGGGTTTTTGGTTGGAGGCATGTGTTCCTTCGTGTTCCCCATGGAGGGGACATATGCGATTAGGAAGAGGTCTAAGTTATCTCCAAGATTCATAGGCCCATTTCGGTGTTGGTAGGGTCGGACAGTTGCATATAGGTTGTAGCATACCTCGAAGTTTGAGTCGGGTGCATAATGTCTTCCATGTATCCCGGTTGTGGGCATATCATCCGAATCCACACATGTGTTAGAAGCTGGAGTACTCCGGATATTGAGGAGGATACGATGGTTGTCGAGAGCCTTTTATACGCGTTTGGATGGCGCGAAAACCGGCCTAAGGAAAGACTATTAAGTTGGTTAGAGTGTGTAAAGCATGAGTATGGAGGAAGAGAGACTTGGGAGCGTGAGGCTGAAATACGTGCTCTACCTGATCTGGTCGAGGATGAACAACCCTGAAGGAGGGGGAGGAAGCCAAGGCAAACATCAAACATCAAACATCGAACATCATAATCGGGCTTGTGGATTATTTCTTTTGCCGTATATATTTTGTTCATTGGTTGTGATCGTTTTTTTCGATCCCAATTTTCTTTCCAGGATGAAAAGTCTTTAAAGGGGGAAAGGATGTGAAGACCTGTATTTGAGGGTTCTTGGAGTTAGCCTTAAATAAAGACCTTCTTAGAGAATGAACATCGAGAAGAGTGATGTGTTAATTTGTGCGCCCGGATTTCCAACCCGAGGGACGGGCAGTGACCCTCCTTTACCCGAAGTTGGGTAGAGGGTTAAGAATACAAATACACCTCACATATATATTAGGAGAGCAAATCTTATATTTATTGGGTTCAAACATGTAAATACGTTGAAAACACACTTTTATTACATTGAACTCCCCAGGGTTACAAAGTTACGTAAAGAAAAAACGGACATGACTCGAAATAATAGTGAGCAAGCCACAAGGAGGACTTCCACCTTGGTGTTCCCTACGCCTATGGGTTCACGTAAAGAAAACAGCATGGTAGGAGGGGTGAGCAACCACGGCTTCGATGGGGATCTATGTCTCCCCGACAACGTCCAATGCACCTAACATCTAAATGCCTTGTGTACAAGTGTTGTGTCGTGATACAACTATTCCACCGAGATATAATTATAGTATGTGGCAATCCCTATCATACACGGGCTGGTCCTTAAACACTCCAGGGCTTCGCGACCACCGGGTTCCAAGAACAGTCCACGGATTCACGATGCAAAGCTTATAGAAGGTTCGAAGCGGTCCGGGCTTCCGGCCAACCAGGTTCCGAGAACACAACACACATAGCCACACTTAGTCACCGGACATAACATGAACCACTGGCGTGCAAAGCCTCGCGGGTATAAAACCAAACAATTGGTGTACATAAATTCCCGGGCTCGTAAAAACCTGGCCGCCTGAGGCATTTTCTCAAATATGTTGCGGGCATGTCGCAGCGGGCATTTGCTCGAGCACTTTCGTAAGTCACATGAGCACGGCATACAAAAATCGCCATTGAAGGCGAACATCCACATTGGAGATCACAGCGTGGATACATTTTATGTAAGCGGGTTTAACTCCATAATCTGCCCGAAAACCCTAGGACGGAGGAGGATTCAGGAAAAAGGAGAACCCACCTTGTTTCGTCAGCTCCACGCGAGCCCCCAGGACTACCGACCACCCACGCAAGGCGCCTCGGCAGCCACCAAGCGCTCTCTCTCCTCTCTCTCTCTGCGATGGCGCGTGGGAGCAACAAACCACAACCTTAAAGCGAGAAGGCTTCTCCTCCTTGCTGAACAACCTGCAGACATCAAAACCGGCGTGGTTTTGATTAAGTGTAATCTCAGCGTCAAAGCGGCGGCGGGTTGAGTACACAAGTTAGCACCTTACCGCAACCATATAGCCAAAATACCGAGAATTCGGCATGGTACTTTGGAGAAAGATCATTAGAATGTCAAAACCAAGGGACCATGCAAAAAGAGATGAGCACCGCTCAATTTGAGCGTGAATTCCCGATTCCGCCTAACTCCAAATACCTCAAAGGCTAACAAACTGCCCTGGCGCTCCTTGCATCATGTAGAAGACAGCCACGCGCACGTGAAATGGACCCTTTTCACGTGCCCTCCGTCTCTCCGTTTGGCACGAAACTACGTGGTAGATAAAGGACATCATTAAAGCATCTTTCTTTGCACGTGGAGTTTTAGCCGTGCTAGTCGGAAATCTAGAAAAATCACTAGGAAGATAAAGCATGGTAACTCGAAGTCTGAGTCATAGATCTCTCCCCCTTAAGACTTTTAGTCCTCGAAAGAAATGACATCTGAGAAAACAAACTCAAGCTACCCATTTGCACCACGACCAGTCCTGACACCCAAATGGGTCATACACATAGCTACCGACACGTAACGACACGTAACAAAAGATTACCACCATAATGGTAACCACAATAATGCATATAACACATATCCGCATGTCACAAGTGCACTCCTCGACACATCACAAATAAGAACACATGTCTAAAAGACAATACAAATACACCAAATCGTACCACCAGCCCAATAGAAGAAAACACATCAAACATCCCGCCAGCCAACAGTACCTCCACGAGCTTAAGATTGTTGGGTCCTCGAGAACCAGTCGATCTTGCTCACGCATCGCAGGACTCCGTTCCCATGTCCCTCCACAATGTGGTGCTGCCCACAGCACGGAACGAAGGAATAGCACGACCACGCAAAGCTTCTCTCGCCCGATCCGGGATACGGATGGGGGCCTCAACACGGACATGTCATCCTCAATGTCTAATGTCCCACTGATCGATGACATAGAGTGGGAGTTGGGTGATGCTTCATGAAACGTGGGACACGTGAAACACGTTGTGCACTCGGCTGACCCGACGGTGAGGCGCAGCTAACCCCGGTAGGCACGGGCCCCACACGATCGAAATCTCAAAAGGACCAATAAACCGCGGAGATAGTTTGAGACCTCGCCTAAACCGTGATGTCCACGATGTGGAGAGACAGAAGAACACATGATCACCAATATTAGAAAACTCCGAAAGGTCGCAGCCGTCGTCCCAGCGTAAGATTTACTGCCGGCTGGAAGTGAACAACGAGACCATTGTGGTCAACTTGACCTTCTCGGTGGCCTCTTGAACCAGCATGGCCCCAGAGAAGTTTGTCTCCCCACCTCGGTCCAACACAAAGGTGATCTCGACACGGCCGCCCATACAACACCTCAAAAGGAGCCGTCCCAATGGATGCCCGATAAGCGATAATATATGGAGCAAACTCCACCAAGAGGTGAGTTGCCCCGAACCCCAAATCCAGCACACAGCCCTCGACATGTCCTCCATAGTGATTAAGATAGAGTCTGATCCGTCGATCTCGGCGTGAAAGAGGCATGCTCGGGTGAAGCTTGGTCCCCATAGCCTGCTGCAAACTGTCCCGAAAATGGGAAGTGAACCGCGAATCCCGGTCGAAGAGACAACCGATGATGGTACTCCACCCGATCCTGATCTCATTTATGTATAGGTGACTCAAGGTCCCAGTGAGTCCCCGCTCCCCATGGCAGCCGAAATGGGCCGACGTGAAAGTCGATCCACAATCACCCAAATCATATCCTTCCTCCCGGTGGTGGGTGGAAGACCGATCCTGAGTCATCGATGTGGTCCCTTTTCCACTCCAGCTATGGAGCAACATTATGTTTATACGCCGGCCGGCAGTGTTACCGCACTGTGACACGTGAGCCACCGCAAAACAAGAGGCAGCCACATCATTGTTATCCGGGCCACGAAAAATGTCCTCGAAGCGCATGGTACATCTTGACCTTACTGAATTAATACATGACTCTAGAATTGGTGAAACTCCCTCATCACCTCATCCTGAGGAAAACTCTGACCATACCTGAAAACGACAACTCATGCTCGGGACCCTACAACGTCCCGGAGTCCTCGAGATAGCTCCCGACCTCCAATACGGGCACCGGGAGAACCTCACACTCCGATGTCACCCAGGTACATTCCTCCACGACAGCTGGTGACCCTCGAGCCTGACCACGAAGGACTCGGGATTGACCATGCCATCCACCGACAGGCGAGAATTTCCATGCCCGAACCCTTGTGTGTAAGCTGCTCCATCCAGCTTCCAACTCTCTGGCGGCCACCTCGGCTTTCCACCTCCTGCTCAGCGCCTCAGCTATAACATTACCCTTGCCCGGGGTATAGGCAAGAGTAAAGTCCAGTAATACTGTAGGCTCTCTGCCATTCTCCTTTGCCTCAAATTCAGAGGTCATACGAGTAAAGATATCTTGAAGGCTCTTGTGATCGAGAACACCACAAACTTTTCCCCCCGAGAGTGATGCCAACTCTTCGGGCGAAAATGGCGAGCCGTTAACTCAAAGGTCATGAGTAGGATAGTCTGCTGCTGAAACCCAATTTACCTCGACCCATGCTTCTGCCCGTGCTCTGCCTCTGCAGCACCCCAGGCAACCCTGGACGCATCACGGTATACCTCATACGGAATATCCTCCCACTAGGGAACCCTCGGCTTACAGGTCACGGTGGTCAAACGGGTTTTGAGAGTCTCAGAGCACTTCTTGGCACTTATCTGTCCACTCAAATTTCACTCCTTTCCTGGTAGCGCCCGTCTTAAGGCCGCAGCTGGAAGACCCCTCTACAAAAGCGGCGACAGCAACCACTGACCAAGAAAGCTACGAATCTGAAAACATTGGTTGGCCTCTCCCATGATGATACCGCACTTAATCTTGGCCCGGGTCCACCCTAACTCCCTCGGGCGACACCACGTGGCCAGAAAGTGAACTCACTGTGACCAAAACTCTGCCATGTCAAACTTAGCAAGCATTGTGGATCCCTCAAGGTTTGCAACACTGTTGCCGAGTGCTCCACATGTCGCTTCTCGGTCTTGGGGTCCACACGAGGTCTGATCGATAAACACCACCACGAATGGTCACAGTAGTGAGGCAGAGCACCGTTCATCGAATCGTAAATCTGCCGGCGCATTAGTGAGCCCAAAGAGGCATCCACTATCCACTATTAGTGCCACAATGCACCGCACCGAGCCGTCTTAGGGATGTCTCCTCCCTAACCCTCAAGCGATGATACCCGACCGTAAATCTGGCCCAAAACACTGGAGCCCCACTCAATTGGTGTGGTCATCCCATCCAGAAGCGTGGTACTTGTGTTCTGATCACTAAATTGACTTCCTATAGTCGATGCGAGGCGAAGTGTGCCATCGGCCTTCTTAGCAAAAACCAGGAGCACCCCGAGGTGAAGTGCTGAGTCACGATATACCCCTGGCCCACCAACTCCTCCCGATTTGCCTCACGAAGTTCCCTCGTCTCGAGCGCACATTTGTACGATCTGTGCGAAATCGGACCCGTCCCGACACCAACTCAATGGTGAACTCCACACTCCTCTTAGGTGGCAAACTCCTCGACTCTTGGGAAAAACATCCTGAAATTGGTCTGTGAACGGGCCGCACCTCACTTTCCCTTCCCCTCCTCGGCAAAGGTGGGTAGCAACTTTGTGGGTAATGGCACCCACTTGGTCCCAACAGCCGGCCCGACTCGCCTCCTCAGTCCCTCCCCCTGTAGGGTGCAAGAGGTCCACTGCGGGTGTCACCGAAGGATACCCGCCGCCGATAACACCAGAGCTGTGAGCAAATCCACTTTTGAGATCGGGTCAAATGTCCTCAAGGCATTACATGCAAGTCAGCTTCAGCTCCACCTCTCTATGGTTAGCTTTTGATCCACCGGCAAACACGCCACACCTCAATCATGCACCCCCACCGGAGCCTCGACAGCTGAGACCACGCTGCCTCCACACAAGCTAACCCCAAGCTTCTCCCCATCACAAGCTCGGCCAACAAAGCAGGTACGATGCACACAGCTATGAAAGAAACGAGCTAATGTGGGGAGATAAAAAGGGTACCTCTAACCACCGATGATACTGCTCCCCTCAGGTAGTGGGGATGGTAGCTCGGCCCTCCTCGAGTCCACGCGTCACCTCTGGCCCTTGAAACACCCTCCGCCGTGCCAGTGGTCGACTCACTGACAGGCGCTTCCCGCCAAGGTGCCTCAGACTTCGGTCTCGCTGCTTGCTCGGCCTCTCCTGGGGTGGAGTGCGATTGATCTGGACTAGCCGGCCAGCAGCAGAGGTGGTCTCTCTGGCCGGTCTTGCGAGCGGCATCCTCCTTGTGTTGGATATCGTACTCGACTCCCCTTTGTTGCCCTCCGTGCCAGCCGATCGAGATGGCCCTCTCGTCCACAACTATGGCATTTCCGAGTCCCCTCTTTGGACCTCCTTCCTCAAGTGGCACTTGCTCCCCACGACGGTGATAGCCGGCGGGAGGCCTCTCTTGGAAGGCATAGTGCACTGCCAAGCTAGACCTCAGGTTAGCCAATATGCATCCCCTGTTTGGGAAGGAGGCTGTATCTCTCTCCTCGATGCCAGAGCCTCTTGGGCCCCAGAATCGGGTCGAGACCCACCTTGTAGCCTTTGTGACCACGGATGGTGCCTCCCATCCTCCGGCTCCCTCCCTCGGGTGCATCGTCTTTGTCTCGACAACCTCGGCATAGGTCCTCGGCATTAGAATCGCCACCCTACTTGCCCTAGAGGAATGGCCTAAGACCCCGAGTGAACTTGTGGGCCTTCGGGGTCCTCCTTTGCCTGCCTTGTCCTCGGGGAACCCAAGCCTACTCCGAGCTCCGGAACTCCGCTCATACTCGGGCACCATCTTTGATCACACACAGCAGGGCTGCCAAATTCCTCTCTCTTCTGCCATCTCAAGGATCCAGGAAGAACTGGTCATGGAAGAAGGCTGGCAAAACTCCTCCCAGCGCAAGAGCGCACCGCACGGCTTCACGCGACCTCGGCCACCACTCCCGGAGGCATCCACCGGTTGCCGAATGGCAGGTCTCACCTTATCCTCCTCCCGGGAGTGGAGAAAGGAAAACACATGCTCGATCTTGCCTCGGCCCGGTGCTCGGCTAACCTTGGGTCCTCCCCCTTTAAATGCGTGGAGGTTGTTCCTTCGGAATCGTGTCCACCCATATCCTCTGCAAGAGTGATGTCACCACGCGGAGAAACCTCACGCTCCCGGGGTAAGCTCCGCCCCCGATGGTAGCCCTGGTCAGTGGCACCACCTGCGCTTTGTGCCGCCATCTCACGGCGCACCTCCTCCCGGACTTCTTGGATACCTCCCTACGACTCTTGGACTTCCAGCTTGGATGCCTTCTCGCGGCTGCGCAGGCAATAGTGCATGTCCCCCAACGGACTATCTAGCACAGGGCCCTCATGGGCGGGTCAGCCTGGTGCAACCCCTTCCACCGGACGCCCCCGTCGCTCTCTCGGTGGCATTCTTTTCATGAAGTAAGAAGCACAAACGTCGGAAACGTTCAACTACTAACGGAGGGTTGACTACCTACACCCCATTATCAAGTCATGGCAGTACATGGCATCACACAGCGTTTTAACCATTGCATCGACCAATATTTTTACCATTTTTGACCCACATTGTTAGTCATACCCAAGGCTTGTTCCAGAATATTAAGTTGCCAAATTCTTTACCTGTCATATTTATTCACATCCTTCACACATGACAACCCCGCATGCAACTGGTGCCCTAATGCCAATGCGCATTACGGAAATCTACCTCAGTCTGGACTACCCCAAATACACCTTAGAACTCAGAGAGGACCGATGTTGATTAACCCGATCCTCCGGGTTCCTCAGAGGACTTTGTTCGGAGT
>JAKCVP010000101.1:0-20569 GCA_023512835.1 Taxillus chinensis
AAAGTGAGCTCCAAAATCTGCAAAACAAATTAAAAACCACGGATTCAGAATAAAGGATCTTCCAGGGTTGAGCAAATATATATAATATACGTAATAATAAGGCCTCTAATCATGCCTAAACATCCTAAATAAACACTAGAATAACGGCATAAAATGCACATTATCGAATACACCACAGGTCAACCATTGCTTGTCCTCAGGCAAAACGATAAGAGCATGCAAAATAAAATAAACACGCAGTCAAACGGAAGAAAAATAAAATATCAATCAAATAGAATCATTGCTTCCCAGTTATCAAATTTATGACGAAATGGGAATTTAAGTATCAAATTTATTATAGCTTAGTTCATTCATGTCCATATCCCTAATCCAACAATCCACGGAATATCACCACTTAAATTTCCGATACGAAAGCAAGCAATCCATGATAAAGCACCTAGTTTCCTTTAAGTTCTTACGGATATGATAAGCCAGCCCCACCAAATATACATAAATCTTCAAGCCCAATACCTATCAATGAACAATGGATGGAAAACTCTATCTCTACAGGGCCATCACCTATCATTAAGTATCACAAGTAATCACAGAAAGAACCCATCAGGTTCATCAAAGAAAACACACTCTATTCTACTTATCTTAACTCGCTGTCAGCCAGACTAAACTCAATAAACTCACACTATTCTAATCAATCGAGTAAATAAAACATGAGCCAAAGAATTGAGCTCAACATTCTTAAAACAAAAACACACCAACCAACGTGGCTTCACAACTAAAATAATCACACATAAACACCAAGCTAACGTGCTTTTATTTTCAATCTTTTTTTTAGTAATAACCTTACAAGGTTGCATTTTACGCTCTCCTGATGGATTATTCACTCTTTTTTTTTTTCACTCACACAACACATAACAAGACCGTTTTTTCTAATGCATACCTCATCGCTTATTTTGCCACATAAGGATATACAGAAATTCATCATGTCTCACATCCCAATTCCCACCGTTGATGGCTTTTTTTCACATTCTATATCACAAACTTTTCCATTATGGTCACAAAATAAAGAAAAGAATGCAAAGACAATACAAAGACTCCTAGGTCTTCAGATCCTAACTAAACACCAAACACTCTAGCACCTCCATAAGTAATCGAAGTTACTTACTTGACTCCTAACATTAAATAACCAATGTCAACGCAAGAGTAGTCAAAATCAAAACTATTACCTAAAACCATGAATGTCACTCAAGCGCTAAAAAGAAGTCGCTTCCTCATTTTTCATTTTTTCACTAACTTCATGGGTTACTTAGGTTCATCATAAAGGATTTCACGCTTTGTACTAATATTCAAAAACTCACCCAAAAACATAAGTATCATCTCAAAAGATAAAAACATGATTAAACCAACTGCATAGCCATTTTAACTATTTTAACACCCTTATTTAAGCAACACGATACTAATGCAGCATAAAATTAAATTTTAAGCCAAAATTGCATACCTAATATCCATGCCTCCACAAGCAAATCATTCTGCCATCAACTCAAATAATCATGCAACTAAAAACAGCTTTTTGTTTTTGTTTTTTTTGTTTTTTTTTAAATAAAAACATGCAATCACAACATAAAAAAAGATAAAGTTGCTGGCTCAAGTCACTCCCCTATACACCACACTTAAAATATGCTATGTCAAGATGGTACAAAAGCATGATAGTGAAAAACAAATACCCCTGGCTCGCATCAGAATAGTAGATGACACGGCCACCATTCGTCGCGACCAGCCACAAAGTCAGCTTATCGCCTCGCCACGCGACTTCCCAATTTTCCTTCCCTTGCAGAATACCCATCGTTTTAGTAGCAGTTAAAGATCCCACGCTCGAATTGGTCAAAGGCCGTCAGGGAATTTACTCGCTGTAGTGAATAAGAGGAAGCTTGTCCGGCCCCAATGCCTTCTTTGATCATCGCCACTTTCATTCGCTTGATGAACCCATGCACTAACTCCGGCTCTTCCGCTCTAGCAAACCCTTCGCCTTGGCTTGGATCATATACATTTGCATGTCCTACATCCGCATTCAAACGGACAAATACATAAGCACATGTCAATGTGCACCGTAATCAAAAGACTACAGACACCATGCTACCCATGGTGCCCTCTATTCTCACCATCGATGCGCTTTCGGGCGCCATTAATTCTTCGACAAGGCGGTCGATCAAAAGTCACACAAAGGACGTAATGGAAGTGCATCGAGCTAAGGGGCAGCTATGCAGGCTCAAACCCTCCACTACATAAATGCAGACGGTCCCTACAGAAGAGGTCTATCTCGCCGAAGTAGATATTCATTCTCTGAGATCCTCTTTAAGCTAGAAGGGGTGAAGATATCATTATCCCGTATAAAGCGAGCCCTCGAACCGTGGAATTGATGAACTCTTCAAATGTCGCTTGGCTCTCGTCGTACGATAAAGTCGGATTAATGATTAAATGGATGGGGGAGGCCAAGAAGAGGGTTTGTGTTCAAGAAAGGTACGCACCCCAAGAGACCGTGAAGCAGCAGGCACCGTAGCCCCAGAATACGCAGGATCGGAAAGGTCGTGGAAGTATGAATACCTTCCGCCGCTCTGCCTCTCGAGGCCGAAGGGTGAATACCCTGGCCGTCGTTCCGCTCCTCTCGGGTGATAGTGGGATGGCTTAGTCAAGATTTTGGTTTGGTGGGATCCGCCCCCGGGGTCGGATAGAATCTTCGGTGGAACGGAGAGGGTTCTTTGATCGCATATCTCCACCCATGGGGGAGAACGTTGATAAGCTTCTCTTGCCCAAAGCCTTCCGCATTTTGCTTACGAGGCCTTTAACTTTTTGTCATTCTCCTCGTGCTTCCACCGTGGCCGTGGTTCGCGTTTGCCTCCCCGAGCCGCCGTGTTTTCGCTCCAAGCCTGCAGATGCAACAGAGGAGCTTCGGGGCTTCCCATGCCCAGGCGATGCATGAGCAACACATCTAGGCTCCCCATGCTCGTTCTAGGTCATGGAAGTAGCTTGTTGGTTCTCAGTAGATGAGCCATTAATTCTTCTCAAATCGCACCGGTGATGCCCACAAGGATCCGCCCAATTAATGACCTCCACTTCGCTCACGGCCGCATTTCTCTGCTTCCACTAATGCCTTAAAAGAAATTGAAAATATTCTTTCACACATTAAATCGCATGTACATGGCATGAGTCTCAGATAGAGTGCTTCCTTTGATCCAAATGAGGGAGAGGTCTCCTTGGCAAAGTCTTCAGGGATCGCTCCACGAACACCGTGGTTTCAAGGCCGGATGGAGGAGGAACATTGTCGCTCAATGACCTCTGCATCGACCTCAAACCTCCTTCTTCAAAGATGCAGCGCCTAACACCTGCTGAGAAGGAAAAGCAATGCTCTATGGAGGAAAAATGGAAAGGTGCAGGCGCTTTTGAAATATCACACAAAAGTCTGCCATTTATCCGTTTGATGAGTTTTTTTCCACCATTTAAAATGGTATAGCCAATCCACATTTAGCATATGATCAATGCTATACATGAACTCCGGTGGTGTGGTTTAGTAACACTATCTAGCCCACCTGAACCGAATCACTGGCTATACTTCTCACTGTGTAAGCTAGGCATCTAAATTTCTTCAACAAAACCATTCTTGCAACCTGCCTCCGACTTAAATTTTCTAAGATAACAAATAGCATCAAATTCCTCCCAGCCACGAGGAAGCCATCAACGTCTGTGGAGGTTGAAGCAATGTCTAATAATTTCAGGGGTAATTCGATATAAACCCCCTGCACAACCCCTATAACCATCCTCACCACAGAGACAATATTTATGTAATTTTCAGAGGCGTAGTAGAAATAGTCAGTCAAGTGTATACTAACCTTTGTAATCCCGTATTTTGAATTTTAAGAGCCACCTCTAGCCCATCCCGCCTAAAGCCTCCAAAGCCTGAATATCAAGAGCATGCCCCAAGAGTATCTCCTCCTCAAGTCAGGCTATCAAGACTAGGAGGCCACGCTCCTCCGCGCCAGGCCCTCCTTGCTGCTCAGTCCATCTGAATGGGAAAATAAGAGCGAAGAGGGTAGTTTCTCTAATACTCGGATCGGATTGATTTTGGTGCGTAAGCCTTTGAAGATGGCCTCCCTTATATACGCGTATTAGGAAAAGATGCTCCAATTGGCTCGATACACGTGCCCCTAAATTTTCGGAGTGTTCTCACCCCAAATAGCCCTTGAAACGTGAATTGGCCGAATTGGCAAGTGTGCCTAATCGCCCCAAACTTTGGTGGTGGGTCCCCTCGAGTTGGCAAGCATAATCCCTTCGCGACGCGGAATTGTCAAGCTTCTAGAGGGCTAAAATCGGTATTTTGCATTTTTGGGCTCTCCATACGACAGAATTGTGTGCAAAAGTAAATGTGATTCACATGGTCTTCATCTACCATTCCGTAGTTACACTGTAAAGGAGTTGGGCGTGAATTGGGCAATTCACGCTCAAATTCACGCTCGGCCCAAATCGCCCAAATTTCTCCACCGAAGTTGCTTGAGACATGGACCATCTTTAAGTCTTGCACGTGAATCGTTTGAGTCGCATCTTCAAGCACTTTTGGCTTCACTTGCTCTTTGCTCCTTGATTTTGACTTTAAAATAATTCCACAAGTTCAGGACCCAATAATTTGCTCATCCTACACATGGTTAGCTAAGAAAGGAACAAAGTCTCCCGCATAATGGTTACCTTGCAAACAAATTTATCAATAAAATAAATAAAAGAAAATAACATAAAATAAAACATAAAGAATAAACATTGGGTCGCCTCCCAACCAGCCGCTTTATTTAAAGTCTGTAGCTGGGATTTTCTGCTATGATCGTAACGGTGAAAGAGAGAATCAACTATCTCCTCTGAAGTTAATCAAAGTATGGTTTCAACAATTGCCATTCACCCAAAATTTCTGCTATCTGCATGTCTTTGAGCTCAAAGCTCCCATATGGCTTCTTATCAACTATCACAAAAGGTCTCATCCACTGGACCTTAATTTTCCAGAAATAACCTCAACCTCGAGTAAATAGGTTAACTTTCCTTCCTAAGGTTAAAGGTTCATTGTCGAAGTTGCCATCATGCCATTTCTTAGTTCTTTCTTTGTAAAATTTAGCACTATCATAGGTATCCAGCACTTAGCTCATCTAACTCAATTAATCAGTCATCCTAAGCTCCTCGATCTCTTGGCGTTAAAATTTAACTTTCAAGGCCCAATGAGCCTTGTGTTCTAATTCCATAGCAGTGATATGCCTTACCATATAGAATACGGTAAGGTGACATCCCAATGGGAGTTTTGTAAGTCAGTCCTATATGCCCATAAGGCTTCATCAAGCCTCGAGACCAATCTTTCTATTGCTCCAGCCAGCTTTTTCTAAAATGGCCTTAATCTCCCCGTTGGACACTTCGCTGTCCATTAGCTTCGCGGGTGGTAAGCTAAAGACTTCTATGAGTGACACCATACTTGTTCAATAATTTGTCAAACAATTTGTTGCAGTAACCATTACCCTCATCACCGATTATAGCCCTTGGTGTCCCAAAACGGCTAAAGATGTTCTTGGTAAGGAAGTGAGTCACAACCCTAGCATCATTAACTCTAGTAGAATAGCTTCTACCCACTTAGACACATAATCCACAAGAAGCAAAATGTATGAATACCCATCGAATGGGAATGGCCCCATGAAGTCAATGCCCCAAATGTCAAAAATTTCAACTGGAAGGATTCCAGTTAAGTGGCATCTCATTTTTCCTAGAGAATTTCCATTTAGCCCTTTGACATCTATCACACTTTTTGATGTAGGCATAGGTGTCTTTCACCATGTGAGGCCAATAAAAGCCACAATGCATGATTTTAGCCACGTTTCTTTGCACCCCAAAGTGGCCCCCATAATGTGATTTACGACAATGATGTATTATGTCATCTACTTCTTCCTCAAGGACACACTTTCTAATGATTTGGTCTGGACACCTCCCATAAAGAATCGGGTCTTCCCAATGTAATTTAAAGATCCACTACCAATTTCTTTCTCTGGTGGTAGTCTAACCGGGCTGGTATGAACCCTGCGGTGGCTAAACAAGGAAGATGATGCACCTCAAACAACCTCTCATCAGAAAGTCATCTATAATGGGTAGAGACTTAGTGCATTCTCCACATGGAGAGTGTGATCGACAACTGCACTTTAGTGGCTCCCTTTGTGTCTCTAATTTCAAGGTCAAATTCTCAGTAGAGGAGAACCCACCTAATCAAGCGTGGCTTAGCTTCTTTTTTAGCAAACAAATATTTCAATCAAGATGATCAGTATAAAACATGACTTTATTCCTAAAAGGTAGGGTTAAACTTGTGGCAATGCATAAAACCACGCCAAAGAATCTTTCTCCGGGTGGTATAGTTCACAGCATCATCTAAGGTCTTACTAGCATAAAGTAAATGACCTTAAACACCTTTTCGCCTTTTGCCCTAAAGTCTACCCCCCACAAGATAATCACTCGCATCGCGCATTAGCCTCAAAAGGTTGAGCCCCGGCCAAAGGTGACTATAACAAAGTGCGACTAACCTACCCTGGGGATGTTGAAGCTTCTAAGCAATCTGCATTAAACTCAAAGCTTGTGTCTTTTCTAACAACCTACCTCATGGGTTTTGCAATTTTTGAGAAGTCCTTAATGAATCTCCTATAAAAGCCACGACGCAAGGAAACTTCTCACTCCTTTTTCATTGGTTGGAGGTGGCAGTCTCAATAGTGGAGATTTTTGCCTTGTTTACCTCCAAACCTTGTGCCCTAGAACTATCCCCTCGATTCTTTGAAATGGCATTTCTCCCAATTTAGGACTAGTTCTTTCTCCTCACATCGCGTCTAAGACCACATCTGACATTTTTCAAGACTGGTAGAGAAACCAAACACTGAGAAGTCATCCATGAAGACCTCCATGATCTCCTCAACCAAACCCCGAAAAATGGCCATCATACACTTGAAGGTGAGGGCATTATAAAGCCCAAATGGCATTCTCTAAATGCAACGTGCCAAAGTGGCACGTGAAGGTGGTCTTTTCTTGGTCCTCAAGCTTAACCATGATCTGATTATACCCGAATAGCCATCTAAAAAGCAAGAGTGACTATAGCCACTTAATATCCAACATTTGGTCAATAGAGGAAGAGGAAAATGATCCTTCCTAGTAGCCTTGTTCAGCTTTCTATAGCCAACACACACTCTCCACCCCACACAAAGTGCGTGATGGATCAATTCATTTTTCTCATTCTTAATCACGGTCATGCCCCCCTTTCTTGGGCACAACATGCAATGGACTTACCCACTCACTATCAGAAATAAGATAAATTATACCCCGCATTTTTTCATTTTAAAATTTTCTAACAACTTCTTTCATGGCGGGGTTTAATCTTCTTTGTCTTTCACAGAGTGGGTTTAAAATCATCATTCATCAAAATTTTATGCGTACAAAATCGGACTAATACCCTACTGTCTTCAATGTTCCATCCTAGGGCCTTTTGTGTTTTCTAAGGACTTTAAGGAATTGAAAGTACACTCCATCATTCAAATTAGAAGCAACGATGACAGGAATTGATTTGTAGAGTCTGGGAATTCATACCCTTAGGTGTCCAGCAGCTCCTTCCAGCTCTGGAGGTTGAGGCACGTTATCTTCTTTCTCCTCTCAGCCCGCTTCAGAGTTTGTAGTTGCTCATCTTCCTCAAGTCAGAAGTACATCTCTTCTTGTTGAGCTTCTATGTTTGAAGTGGCTCCATTATTGGTGGGGGTAATTTCTTCCGCCAAGTAGTCTTTCCACCAATTCCTTAAGGTCTTCAACCCAAAGCCATCCTCCTCCTCTTGACCTTGTAAAGCCTTTCCCGTGTGGAGCTCTAAGGTCTCCTCATTAATTCTCAGAGTTCGCCCTTGAGCAACATCAATCAATGCACACCCCTGTTCTAAGAAATGGTCTTCCAAGGAGTAAGTGAACTCCTCTATCTTCTTCCATCTCCAAAACTACAAAGTCCGAAATATGAAGGAGCCCACTTTGACTAACACGTCTTCAATTATCCCTTCGAGCCTTCAAAGAACCGGTCAAGAACCGCAATGATATGGAAGTGGGCTTGTCACGCCCGGATTTCCAACCCGAGGAAACCGGTACGTGACTCTTCCTTTACCCACACGGAGGGCAAAGGGGTTAGGATACAAACCAAGAACCGAACATTTTAAACATTCACAACACATTCAAGAATAATAAGTCCATCGAAGTAGTCCACAAACCAAATCGGCCTTTATACAAAGTCTTCTTTTTCAATCCATCCCCCTAAGGGTTACATCCGCTCCCATAATAAAATAACATAAACAATAAAATAAATAAGGTCTTCCACCTGGGGTCCCACCTAACGCCCGTAGGTTCTCAGTAGAAAACAACATGGTAGAGGAGGTGAGCAACCACACGCAAGAGGGATCATGTCTCCCCAACCCATCCCACGCACCTAATATCTACATGCCTTATGTACAAGTGCTTTGTGTCGTGATACAATCATTCCACCAGATATAGTTACAGTGCTATAACAAATAAAACACAATCATATACGGGTCGGTACATCAACACTCCCGGGCTTCCCACACCACCGAGTTTTCAAAGGATCCCGGGCTTCCACACCCACCGGGTCCCACAAAACAGTCCCGGCTTCACAACCACCGGTTCCAACAAATTCCCCGGCTTCCACCAACTGGTTCCACAAAAACAGTCCGGGCCTCCACACCACGGTTCATGAATCACTCCCGGGCTTCCACAACCACCGGTTCCACAAATCAGTCCCGGCTCCACCCGCCCACCGGGTGTGCAAGCAAACACGCAAGACACATGGCCATACAGCATAACATCAAACACTTAGTATGCTCGGTCACACAGAATAACATCTAACACTTAAGATGCATATATTCACCACTCATAAACTCGACCACACAGGATATAATTTCACACATACATACACCACTTAACAGACATAATTTCCAACACATAATATGCACGGCCTCAGTGCATTACCTCAAACACATAACATGCACGACCTTCACGGCATTATGTCAAACACTAAGCCGCATATATACATATATCCAAACAACGCCATTGAAGGCCAACATTCATATAGAGATCACACCTATATGAATTTACATATAAATAGTATGTATAACAAGGACAATATCCAACATGTACTTCACCACAGGGCCCCAACCCCAGATCGTATAAGAAAACAGAATCCCTACCTTAAAGAAGATCCTCACTTGCTCACGTGAGATGCCATTCCTCCCCACGCAAGATGCTCCTGAAAGAACCGTTAACTCCCCCTTCCTTCTCTCTCTCTAGCTCTCTCTCTTTTACGTCTCAGCTAGTACAAGAGAACCCTAAACCTAAAAAGAGAGCTTCTCCTCCTTATATAAAGTAACACAACATCAAAACGATTTAGTTTTGATTAAGTGAATCCCAACATCAAACGACGTAGTTTTGATCACACAAGTTAGCACCTTCCGCACCCATAGGCCAAAATACTCGGAATTTCAACATGGTCCTTTGGAGAAAGTTCATTGTAATGACAAAACCAAGGGAACCATGCAAAAATATGCCTGCTGGCATAATTTGCACGTGAATTCCCAATTCACGTTCAACTCCATATGCACTCCAAATGCTCTCAAACTTCACCCTAGCCTCCTTGCATCATTTAAGACAACCACACTTGCACGTGAATTGGACCCATATCACGCGCACCTCACATACATGTCCATTTGGCCGAAACTGCGTGGTAGATAGAGGACACCATTCTAAGATCTTTTCTTTTGCACGTGAATTCATTGGAGTCCATTTACTGGTCAAAATCTAGAAAAACTCTACTCGGGAGGCAAACCGACTAACTCAAGGTATGGTCCTTGCAGGGCTTCATGCCCTTAAGCCCAAGTCAGACAAAGCAAAGGAAATCAAACCGAGCTTGGCCCCTAAATCACATAAGGCCTGGCCGCGGCATTGCCAATCACACAAGGGAGATTAAAACCGCCTGGATCTTTATGCTTGATGGGCAAACCACTGAACAACACCCGCTCACCTCGTTAAGGATTTGTCACCAAATCATGATCCCCATATTTCTTCTTCGTCACAAAATCTTTGATGTATTTTCCTGCGACTAGGCATCTGTCCCAAGATTTCCATAAATGGAATGTTAATTTCAAGCTTCTTGAACAAACTTCTAAAGTCGCTCATACTCTTCTTCAACCTTCCTGGTTCCTCGGCCTCGAGGAAATGGCATGTGAGTTTGAGCTCTGCCTCTCGTTCTTCACTATTATCATCTTGACTAACCGCTTGTCCTTCTTCTTCAATCTCTTTCTTCACTTTATCGATTTTCCTTGGTCATCACCCCTCCAAGGGACCGTTTGTTCTTCTGGAATTGCCTTCTTCTTAGGCTCTTACCTTCATTGAGTGTCTTCCCGCTCCTTAGAGTGATTGCTTTGCAACTCCTTGGGGTTCACCTCGATGTCACTTGGAAAAGTATTGGTCGACACCCTTGATTAAGATTCTGTGCATACTCACAAGTAACTTCTCCATATTCTTAATTGAAGACTCCATACTACCTACCCTTTCCTTCAAATCACCCACCTCTCTTCAGCTATCTCATCCTCATGCCGATATGTTCTTCTTTGCGTCGAGGTCCGAGGCCGGCCGTTGCTCGAATCCGGGAGGTGGATGTAAGAAATTATCACGAGATACGGATTTTGCTTCATCCATGGAGGCACATATTTATACTGAGCCGATGTATCTCCCCCTGGTTCGATTCTTCCGATATCTCGAGATTGTTGTTGGTTCCGATTGTACCCTTGTCCTTGTCGGGGAGGATAAAATTGCGCTTCTGGTACAAGCCTTTTCCTCCAACATAATTTGATTCTTCACCACTCCACCGTCGTTCAATTACGGTGAGGCGTGTTGATCCTCCAACTTTAAAAGCCAACACTTCCATGCTTTTGCTAAAGCTTGGATCCGCCTCTGCATATCATCGAGGGAATATCAACTGAAGATATCTTCTCCTTGGCCTTGAAGTACCATTATTGGACCACCGCCAATCGACTAATGATGACCTCTCCAAGAGCTCGTCTGTCGTCGGGCTCCTAGATTCATCAAGCATCTTCCAAAGCAATTGCATTCACCTTGTTCATGAGTGGGATCTAAGACTTGTGGAAAGATTCAATTTGAATCCACCTGGTCTTCCATGATCGGGGTATCTTCTCAACTAAGTCTTTGAAACGCTCCCAAGCTTCATGAAGAGTCTCCATCTCATCTTGCCTGAACTCTCTAATCTCTCCTCTCGAAATGGATCACCTTGGAAGGAGGGAAGTACTTTGACATGAACTTGGTCTGCATCTCCCCCAAGTGTTGATTGAACCTGTTGGGCAGTCGTTGAACCAAACAAGAGCTCTATCCCTTAAAGAGAAAGGAAAAGCCTTAGCTTTATTGCCTCCTCCGATACATTGTTGATCTTTATTGTGTCGCAACATCCGTAGAACCTCATCAAATGTCGTGAGGATCATCCACGTTTGTTCCTCCAAAGCCGTTATCGTCACCATGATTCGCAATTACCGAGGACACTTGTAAAGCCACCCATGATTTGCAAATCGCTTTCTTTGGAATTTATACATATGCGACACAATGCTTTAAATAACAACGCGACAATGCCCCAAAACATGCCTCGCAAATTCTAGAGAAAAGAGGCACATGTCCAAGAGTCAACCAGTCAAGGTCATGGATAAAGGTCAAGGCTAGGGTCAAAGTGTCGATCGGTTGATCCTTATTACAGCTTTAATGGGAGACTCAGATCCTTACTCCGATTATTGAGGCTTACTCGGGATCGGTGAAGCCTCGGATTCTTACTCCGTATTAGTGGAAGGCTCGGATCCTTACTCCGTATCACCAAGGCTTATTTCGGATCGCGGAAGGCTCGGATCCTTATTCCGTGTCATTGGATCAAACCTAGATTTGGATAATGCCGATAAAGCCTTACGTAATTTGATCCGAGATCTTTTGTGTTTATTTGATCATCCAGTAAGATATGTTATTAATCCGTGAGATGCACTCGTGAGAGCAAAGCTAAGGACAGATACATAATCCTGATCCGGACAAGAGTGTGAGTGTCACAAAACACTGTAAATAACCAAGTAACAAATACATACTAATAAAGGAACAATCCTACGGACTAAGAACTTAAAGGATAAGTGCGGAGTAAGCGAACCTACATACGGAGTAAGGAAATTACATAACGGAGTAAGGAACTTACATGCGAGTAAAAAGCGCTAACACGGAATAAGTTATCGGACTTTTTCAAGACTCGCCCGGAGTAAGGAACTTACATAATGAGTAAGTGAAATTACATACGGAGTAAGGAAACTAAATGCGGAGTAAGAAAGGCCGACACGGAATAAGTTATCAGACTTTTCAAGACTCGCCCCCGAGTAAGGAACTTACATACGGAGTAAGTAACTTACATACGGAGGAAGGAACTTACACGGAGAGTAAGAGACGGCGACACGGACTAAGGATTCCAAGATTAAATAGATACGGAGTAAGCAACCACTGACACGGGAGTAAGGTTCCGAGCTTCATTAGCTACGGGAGTAAGGAAAATTACACCGGACCAAGAAGACAACGCTCAACTAAACCGCATTTAAAGTTATCGCTGTGGTGTCCCGATGTAAGACGAATGTATGGAACTTGAAGAATCTTACACGTGGATCATCCTGGATATGTGGACACAACCTGTTGTATCCGGAACTCACAGACACTTATACTCTTCAAATCCAAGATCTTGAGCTCCCAATCCGCATAAGTCGAGTCAGGAGAGATTACGAGGATAGTTAGTACAGGAACGCATTCGGAACTACAAGTTCAAGTTGTTCTCTTAGGAATGTTTTGTATAAATATTCATACTTATACATTATTATAAAAAAAAATAGGGCGAACAAGATAGAGGAGCTTTATCATCTTTAGAGATAGAACTTGGCTAGTGTGTGATTCATTTGTAAACGAGAGTGTAAGAGAGTTTTGCTTCTATTTTGTTGTATTCATCTTGTGATAATAAAACAAAATACTTCCATATCTCGGTTATCTTCCTATAGTGATTTTATCACTTAAACTAGATAAGTGTTTGTGTCTTGAGAGAAAGGAAAGAGTTTTAATAAGAGCCTATTCACCCCCCCCCCCTTAGGCTCCAAGGGACCATCACGTGCTAATGGAAGGCTCGATCCTTACTCCATATCATTGATGCTTATTCGATTAAGAAAGGCTCGAATCCTTACCCGTGCTAAAGGGAATGCTCGATCCTCACTCCATGCAAGTGAAAGGCTCGAATCCTTACTCGGATCATCGATGCTTATTCGGATCGGTGGAAGGCTTGGATCTTACTCCATGCTGGTGTGAGGCTTGGATCATACTCCGTATCATCGATGCTTATTCGGATCAATGGAAGGCTCGGATCCTTACTCCATATCATTGATACTTATTCAATCAGTGAAGACTCGGATCCTTACTCCGTCTTATTTGAGGTCCTCTTTTTCGGGTCATGGGAAGGCTCAGATCCTTACTTTGTACAAATGGAAGGCTCGGATCCTTACTCCATATCATTGGTGCTTATTCCGGATTAGTGAAGGCTCGGATCCTCGACAGACAAGATTTTTAGCCTCTCTCAAAAGAGCTAGCTAATGTCGTTAAATCTCTCTTCAAGATAATAAATTCCCTAAGTTTGCATTAAAAGAATAAGACAAGCGAGTCGAACCTGGTGGATTAGCCTAGTTCTCTAGTTCTCAAATCAAAAAACCCAATTACTCTTGTTCTATAAAATGTCTTGGCCAAAAGTTTTCTTTTTTAAACTAAAGATCTAATTTTTATTTGGTTTTCTAAATAAACAAAGAAAGCAAATTGATTTTAGGATTAAGATGCAAGGATTAAAGGCATCTAGGGGTCACAATTTCACCTCCCTATGTTATCTCTACCGGTTCATGGTATTAAGGCCAGGTGTCTGATTGAAAACATGCTAAACATAAGCCAAGGACAACAAATGGTCATCGAGGTCCTTTTTAAGAGTTGTGTCGTAATGGTCATCTAAACACACAAACATGCAAAGCCAATAAATCATACTTGCAAAAGGATAATGATCACACCAATTACAGAAATAAGTTATGAACCCAATCTGCCCTGCATTGTGGCTAAGAATACCAAGGTGTACATCCAAAGATAATTAAGAATGTTACATAAAACATGTAAAACTTAAATATCCAAACCCAATATTCATAAACACAAAGAAAGAACAAGTGGGGCTACATTGCTCCCCTAGACTATAAGAACTACTCACGCATGATTACAAGCAAAACCATAAAAGAAAGCTAAACATCTTCTTCTTGATCACGCGCGAACAAAGCTTCAAATCCAGGCTCCAAAATCCGTGACGACGCGATTCGCTCCTAGAGTCAAGGAGCACCTCCAAGTCATGGAGCCTCTCTCTATCTCTCTCAAAATGTGTGGGGTCTAGGATGGGTCGCATGGGGCGTGGAGGCTATATTTATGAGGTTAGACGGGCTTGAGGTGTGTACCCTAGCCCATCTATCAAAATGGCGTAGTTTTGATAAGTGACACTCAAACATTAAAATTCTATCTTCCATCCACAATTTGGACATGGGCCTTCAAGAACAAATGATCAAACATGGAAAAACGATAGATCGGTCCAAAAATATCTCTGCACGTCAATTGGCACGTGATATGGTGAACTCACGTGCACCTCCAAATGACCAAACTTCTCCCAGCTTCCTTGCATCCCGTAGGCCGGGGAAGCAAAAATATGTCGAACGTGAAATGGTGAATTGGCGTGCAGCTCCAAATGCTCTGAAATTTCGTGGTAGGTAGGAGGACATCATTCTAAGAAACTTTTTGTTTGCACGCCAATTGTTTGAGGCCATCTACTATGTCCAAAAGTGAGCTCCAAAATCTGCCAAAATTAACTTAAAAATGTACATTTACAAATAACGATCTTCCTAGGGTTAAAGCAAATATATATGATATATGAAGCAATAAGGCTCTAATCATGCTCTTAAACATCCTAAATAAACACTAGAATAACGGCATAAAATGCACGTTATCGGATCCTTACTCGTTCTAGTAGGAGCTAATCCATACTCCGTACTATTGAGTCCTTGTTCCGAATCAATGGGAAGCTTCGGATGCCCTACTCGAATCATTGAAGTCTCGGTATAAGAATGATGCTTATTTTCGATCATTGATGTCCTAGATTTGACCTGATGTTCTTAATTTGACCTCCCGATGCTTGGACTTACCCATTTGACCATGATGATACGGAACCGAACACGATGTCTGATTTGACTTTTTTCGATGATAGTCACTTCTAGCCCTAACTTCTTCATTTTAACGTGAAATTGTGCACAATTAGTGCACTGTTCTCAAATGTCATCCTCATTATTTGGTGTTGGCTTTGGGGCACTTTAGGTATTAGCAGAAGGTGCTTACTTACGATAGTCGCAAGAGCGATCTATCCTCGGACGAAATGGGGTCCAACACCGCCTCTTTGTCCATTGTTAGTAATAAATGATGTACAAAGATAATAGGATGTATTTGACGGGTGGGATCACCGTGATACAAGAAAAGTAAAGAACTAAAACTAGTCTGTTGAAATAAGCTCAAATAAAGGAGATCCGGACCGCACCCGGAAGAAAGTAGCATTTCATTCTCGGAAAGAAGCTGTATTCACATAGATCCGGACCGCCCTAGGAAAATTGAGAAGAAACGAGCTAATCTAAATCGGCCATGGAGAAACTCAAACAAAGGGAACCTGACCGCCCTGGAAAATTGAAATTTTAACTGTCAGATAAGCAAAGTAGCTAATTCTAACTGCTTGAAGAAGCTGTGCATACAAACCTAATTGCCCCCAGAAAAACAAAAAAGAACGATCTAAAACCACTGCTCGTAAGACGCTCAAATAAAGGGAAACCCGTACGCCCCAGAAAAATTAAAATCCCAATCGCCTGATGGAAACAAAGTAGCATTCCAACTGTTGAGAAGAAGCGAGACACAAACCCAACCACCCTAGGAAATCGAAATGAATGAGATAAACGAGTTTGTTCAAGAAGAAGCTCAAACAAAAGAACTGACCGGCCCTAAAGAAAATTGGAAATCTGACCGTCAGATGGAAAGAAGAAACTAATTCAACCCCGATTGGAAAAGCTGCACACAAAGCGGACCACCTTAGGAAAATGAAAAGAGATGAGCCAAAACTAGTTTCTTTAGGAAAGATCAAACAAAAGAAATCCGAGCGCCCAAGAAAACTAAAAAAATGAGCTAATTCCATTTATTGGTGAAGAATCTCAAACAAAGGAAATCCAAACTACTTAGAAATTTGAAATCGGGCAGGCCTTGAGTGTTTGGCCTTCCTTTTTATGACTTGAATTTTGCTCTTGGGTGAGCTTTGGGTTTTCACTTAGCTACCTTGTTTTTTGCTGTTGGCCTTCGCCTATGGGTGGCTTGCATTTTATCCTTGATGCTTTTGTGGGTTTTCATCGGGTCCACCTTGTTTTTGTAACGCATGCCCATTGAGCATATAAGAAAATAACTTTGATCATTTAATCGAGAGGATTTTTTTAGGGACCGTAACGTAGAAAAAGTTTCATGGTTTATCAAGAAAGGATATAATAAGTTTCAAACCTATTCTAGGATAGTTATGATGCATGGATTTAAATCTAATCTCCTTTTTTCTTAGGGAGGATTGAAACAAGTGCCCTGGTGTAGGGGGCGTTACTTGTTAATCAAATAACTTTTTCTACTACCGCCCAATGTCATGGGATTTCATAAATTGTCCCATGGGATCGTGGTGTTCACATATTTCTTTATCGCCTTTATTTATTTATTTATTTTGTTACTTTTTTTGTTGTTAAACAATTGCCCCAGTTGTGGGAATCTTGACATTCATAATAGGCCCCAGTGTGGGGTGAATTATAAGATCAAGTCATATAGTATACAAGAAACATTTTAATGATCAAAAAAAGATTAAGTGAGGTTAGTATCACAGGTGTTGAAAGATGGTCTCCTTCATTTTAAACAATCAAAGTCTTTACCAAAGTGTGAAAGAAGGAACTTTCAACGATAGGGAACTCTATGTGCCCTACCTTAAAAATAAGGGACAGTTTCATTGTCTTTAATGTGCCACATGCTCTTCCAATCTCGCTTAGTTTAGAGTGGAACCAAAATAGCTTAGGTTTCCTTGGCTTGGTATGCCTCGGTTTGGACTTACAACCCGCCAAAGAGTAAACAAGTAAAGGACAAACATTGCACACAAAAATAGAAGGTAAAATAAACTTAATGAAACAAATGGATATAAATTGTTTTTAAGAACACACAAAACAAAAAAAGAAAATTGCCACATGTCCAGAGAGTTTTATCACAACACCATGTACCTTGTTATCTTTATTTATGTGACTCCATTGTTTATTGGCTTGGATGCCCGGGTAATTGGTTTGAGTTAACAATGATTCATCGGACGACTTAAGAAGTCCAATTCCACTTGCCTTTACTTCAAGTTAAACAATTTTCTTGAGGAAAACAATTTTATTGGCGTGCCTGCTCAAGTGCAGGATAGTAACATCAAGCCTCAACTTGTAATACGAGATGTAATATCCCGCAGACCTTTAATAAATAAAGAGATAATTTATATATGGTTTGAGAATGTCATTTTTGGTAGTTGAAAACGGAGTATTTTTGGAAGATCTAAGTGGCAATTTAAGGGATAAGTTAGCCAATTTTATAACTTGGGGATTTAATAAGTTATCACAAAAAAAAATTCGGATTTACCTTAATTACGGGTGTTTTGTTATTTTAAGGACTTAAAATAGGAATTTGAATTCTATAACAAAAACTAAGTTTGGGAAGTTGCCCATGGACAAGAAATTGAGGTTTAATATTATTAAAAGTCTTATAAGATATTGAAGAAACCTATAAAAAAGAGGAGGTAGTTCTAAGGGTTAATTGTCGCTTTTTTCTTGGAGAGCCCCAGCGTTCGAGGGGAGGAGAGAGAGGAGAAAAGTTGAAGCTTTATGGCATTTTTAAGTTCGCAAGAGTTAGTCCAACTTCAAATATTTGAGGCGGGTGATTTTTACCTTTTTCCTTATCTTTTTAGGGATTAAATGATAAAATAGGTTAATTTGATTAAGATGGAACTTAATGAAACAAGGTTGCATGTAACTGATAAAGCTAAAGTTGAGAAATTAAATGGAATAATTGTGTTGGGCTTGGTAACTTCGTTAACCTAAGAGAACTTGTGATAGGAGAATGTATTGAGGATTAAAAACCCTACCTTTGGGATTCTAGGGATTGAGTTAAGGTTCAAAAAGTCGATCATGGTTTATCAGCGCGAACTTAAGCAACGACGTCAAGTTATAAGTAGGTCAATGAATGGAGCGTTAACGTCATGGAAATGAGTGACCGTTGAAAACGTATCACAAGCACATGTAAAGACACGTGGTGAAAGTTGGGTCCAATACAAGGGGCGTGCAAGGTGTGCACATGGTGGTGCACGTAGCTCCAGCATGGCGTATTGCATGGGGTGTGTCAACATATGCACTTTTTACTTATTTTATTTTTCTTATATTTTTAATGCATAAGTTGAAATAGCTACAAAATGGTATATTTTATGTAATAATCGGAGTTCGCAGTCAGCTTATGATTTTTTGGTTAAGATATTGGAAACACATTTCTACTTAAGGCTAGCATCGCTATTTGTAATTTTTTATATTTTATTGATGTACCAGTTAAAACCCTTAACACGGTAATATATGATAAGAAAATGGGAAGTCTATGGAATTGGTTATGATTTTTTAAGTTGGGACAGACTAGACTGTTTTGGCACTGTTTACTTCTGATTTGCCAATGGGAATTTGAGTTCATAACCTTTGGGTGGGAATTCAAGGATCACTAAGATTGTGGTGTGATTTTTGTAGTAAGTTGAATATATGTTTTTTTTATATGTGGAGAACACTTATGTGTTGATTTGTTAGATTGATATGTGTTTGTGTGAGATGATGTGTTAGAATGGATATTAGGTTGTAGACTTATGTACATATGGTATATTCTTGATGTGGCATGATCGCCTAGGATAAAGATGGCTATGGAGCCCGGATAAGGTATGCCATTACATTGTTAAGGTAAGGAATTGGCTTTAAGCCTAAAGGGAAAGCCAGCTTTATTGATATTGAATTGGGTATTGGTGATTCATATATTTGGTCAATTATTATTATAAATTGATATGTTATATTTGTTGTGCTCATTCAAATTTGACTGATAAGTGTTTATATTATGGCTCAATACTACACATGTACACTTGTACACAAACATGTAATATGGGAGTTCATTGTTGGTGTGGTAAGGATTGATACCATGTCCTGAGCTTTGTGCTCACTTTCCACGTCCCATTTCCCAACACCTAGGAAACCAAGTAGTGATGCCCCTTGCCTCTGCACTTAGTAGTGACAAGGGGTTTGAATGGTCACTGTTAGGGCTCACTAGGGCACTACTTAAACCTGCCCTTGACCTCACACATGCCATACAAACCATACAAGAAAACTAATCCATAACATATAAATGTATTACATATTAAAGTGGGTCACCATACAAAACCACAGATTAGTCAAAAATAGATACAACAATGTCAAGAATAAATACATTAACTCAAAATCATTGATTACAATGTCTCAAGTAAACAAGAAATCACACGCAATGCTTCCACGCGGTGTACTCCTCTTACACGACTATCAGGTCTCGCCAAGAAAGACATCAAAGGTGGGTGAGCAAACCATAGCTCGCAGGGTATGCTCCCGGACTAACCTAACATCTCCTCCAAGGCTGTGGTCTGATATGTGCAGTAGAAATAGAATTAAATTAACAATGAAAAAACAAACAAGGAATTCACACGTGGTTCACCAATGGAACCCTGCATCCTCTTATGTCCCTTCAGGAATTTGTCCCCCAAGTGGGACCTCAATAGTCATGTCCATATGGATTTTGTCCTCAATGGGACCTATACCTCATGTCCAATCCAAGACGTTCCCCTCAATGGGACCTCAATGTCTCATATCCAAACACAATAACAAAACATACAAATAACTTCATGGGACACCTTTATAAAAGAACAACAATATCGCACGCATGTGCTCAAATTCACTTTATACTCTAATATAACTCAACAACATATAATTTTTTCTTTTTTCAACACAAAACGTATATATATACATATATATACACATGCATATCCCAAAATACACATCACAATATAATCTCTCAACAATCGTTATATTACCGCTTATAACCATTGAAACGGATTCCGGTGAGTTAACCACCTACCTCAAATCCAATGCGTTAAGGTTGATTTGAAGGATCTTCCGCACTCCTTGCTCCAAATTCGATAAAGACCTCTCCTTCTTCCAAGAAGGCGGAAACACTACAACCAAGCCGACAATGATTCCCTCTCTTTCTC
>JAKCVP010000102.1:0-20100 GCA_023512835.1 Taxillus chinensis
TCCTCTCTTTTTCCACGTTGTAATCATTTTATTTCCTTGGTTTGTTTTGTGTATTTTATTATACTTTAATATGTAACTGAGTAAAAGAAAAGGTAAAAAAAGAGAGCAGAGAAAGAGAGAAAGCTAGAAAAAAAAAGGACGCAAAAAAAAAATAAAAAAGAGATAAAAAGAAAGAAGAAAAAAAGTGGCTTTATTTTTTGCTTATTTATAGATGTCATAATCACACACTCCGGCGTTTATTTTTATGTGTTCATTATTTTGATGTACATTGTAACAAAGCGTGACTTTGGGTTTTCAAAACAAAACAAGGGTTTGCCAAACAAAAAAAGCAAAATTACTGGAAATATAGGATTTGATGAAAGTCTGCCAAATGTAGTCTAAGTGTGGAGACTTTTAGAAGAACCGAAGGTCGTAAGAGTACGAAAGGTCAAAAATTAATGTAAGTGGCAAAAGCAGGGACGTATTGACGAGAGACTCGTAGGCTACGTAAAAGTCTGAGACTCAGGCGTAAGCAGTGAGGAACTTGAGCCTCGTAGATCCCGGGGTTGAAGGTCATGGAGTCACGATCTTGGGAAAAAGAAGTGTTATTGTAAGTGTCGCTAAGCTCGGAGACTCGTAGAGTCGAAGAAGTGTTAAACCGATGACTAGCTAAATGACTCGTAAACCGCGAGTCCTTAAATACTTAAATCAATTCACGAACGATTATCACTAATTCGAAGACTCGTAAAATCGTGAAAGAAAAACTACCAATACCGCTAGAAAAACCGGGGCTCGTAGACTCGTAGATCGAAAATCGTGAGTGAAGCCTTCGAACGAGTGTAAAGCTGGGACTCGTAGACTCGTTGGATTTGAAGGGTAAAGTCGATGCCATAAAAGGCTTGGCAAAAAAAATGACGCAACTCAAGGGTCGTAGAGTCATAGACTCGTAGACTCGAGGAACGATCACTTTGAGAAATTGCCACTTGCGAGACTCGGAGATTGATGATGGAGAGTTGTGGCTAAGGGTCGTAGCTATACGAGACTCAGTTTATTGGCCTCCGAAATACTAAGGAACAAAAGCGAAGTTGAAGACTCGTAGAGTCGAAGATTTTTTAGACCACTTGTTAAATATAGTAGCGAGAGACCGAAGATGTAGACCCGCGAAGACAAGAGTCGTAGACTCGTAAGCCTGATAACGGGTTGATTTGAGTGAACTGAAGGAGTCACTACAGCGCCCGTTCGGAAAGTCGTGAGACTAGTAGACTCATCAAGTCGTAGACTTGGTTAATAGAGTGACCAGACTTAATCCCGACCTAAACTCCAGCCTCGGAGACTCGAAGATATGGTAGTGAACTCGCGAAACCTTGATAAAGCAGAAGCAAACTTTGCCACTACAGTGAGTTCTAAGCGGAATCTTTGAGTCTACCGAACCTCAGGTATCTACCTCGAAGGCAGCTTACGACCCTAAACACAACCACTTAGTGATATTATCAGCTAGGGTTTGTCTGACAAGTCTTGCCGTCCGACGATTAGCGCGTAATGACACATTAATTGCCGACTACCATCCATGGATGAACGGCCAAGATGCTATGCATGCCAAATCGTAGTATGGGCATCTGATGCAATCAGCGGTCAATCCATCCCACGACATTCCCGCATTTTTGGTGGGGGAAGTCGATCTGTCGGAATGGATATCTTTAGCGCTAGCTAGTTTAATCTTAAAAATATATCTCTCACACACGCGACAAAATCAAAGAGTTTAGCCTCTATCTCGAAAGAAACACGAGCGAAGATGTTAGTTACGACGGACTTAGTGAAAAATAATCCTTGGCGGAACTAAGAAGATAAGGTTTTCCGACAACAAGAAGAGAGAGACTTGGAGAGAAATTGAAAAGTTTATGCTTGTGATGAATCGAGAACAAAGAGAGTAATCCGTCTTGATTATTCAAGAATCTTTTGTTACATGAAGATTTTAGCACTCCCATTAAGTCCAATCTACTGTGTTGTTTTCCACTTGCTCGATCCGTCATAAACCATCACTTTCATGCTTGAGATCTATGGAAAAAAGAGCATTTACTCTCTTCTCAGTTTTGTCACGATAATTCATTAAATCACTCCGTTATCGCTCCGAAAACTCACTGTCGTCTTCTCCGTAAATACTTCCATCATAGTGATCTGTAGAGGAATCAAAATACTCGCCCCAGCTTTCCTAAGCGAAAAAGTCTATTACTTTTACAGACTCTTTAGGACCTGCAAAATAAAACAAAAAAAATGTTTTTCCAAAAACAAAAAAAAATCAAAAATCAAAAAAACAAAACAAAAACAAAGACAAAACTTTTTTTAACAAAACACAAAAACCAAAAAATGTTTTCTAAAAAACAAAAAAGAGGAAAATAAAAAAACATATTTCCATTTTTAGGACTTTAATTTCCAAAATAAAAGCAAAACCAAAATAAACCTTAGGATCTCATTCTCGTAAAAGCAAACAAAAAACCAAAACTTTTAGGATTCCCTTTAGAAATTTAGGGTAAATCTATTTTCACCATGACTTTAATAAATAACTTAGCTAAATAAAAATCATAGACTTTTGAAATAACTTGATCGTGGTAGTACAAATAAAATAGAAAACTTCCTCCTCTGAAAATAGATATAGAAATGGTCTTTGTAGGGATCTTTAATCCTTCCTACCGTAACCAACTCCCGAACCCTTCTCCGATAATCCGGACCACACCTTTAAACTACTCAAAGTAGGGGCGTCAGCCCCAAAGCTGCCACTCTAAATTTTCTCACCATTAGTCTAGTTTGGTGACCCCCAAAGCGCAGCCGAAAACAGTGAAATGACAATGTAAATGTGAGGAATAGTCCGAAATGTCATTTTTACGAATACGGGTCCTCCCAAACAATCCTGAAAGGTAACGTCCATTTTGCATTTTGGGTGCGGGTAAAACGGTAATTAAAAGTTTAAAAAAACGTGACTCGTAGCCTCGGAAGTGTCGGCGGGTCGAAGCCGAAGACTCGAAGCCCGAGCTCGACGCGCTTGAGCCTCGAAGCCTCGAAGCCTCGAAGCCGAGACTCGAAGCCCTCGAAGCCTCGAAGACTCTGAAGCCTCGAATCCTCGAAGCCTCGAAGACTCGAAGCAAGGCTGTCATGCCAACACTTCGACCACTGCTGACCTTCGACCCTGCTTGACCTTCGACCCTGTTTGCAGAGGACAACTATGTCCCAATGAGAATGATGAACAACTACAATAAAAAGTGAAGCCCCGGAAGCTTTCAAGCGGGTGACCTCGTCCTCGAAGATTTACCAATTAACATGACCGTAGAGGGCAAGTGGACTCCCAGTTATGAATGCCCATATGTGGTGAAAAAAGCATTCTCGGGAGAGTGCCTTAATCCTTGCCAAAATGGATGGGGATGAGCTCCACTAACCCGGTGAATAGAGATACGGTAGAAAAAGTTCTATGCTTAACTCAGTACCTCTTAACAAGATTCTCATTCACTACTTATTGAGGCGGACTTGAAGTGAAAACTCGAAAGGGCACCAAGGGTAAAATACAAAGCTCTGACAAAAGACAAAAGAAGCTACAGCAAAAGACGGACTTGGTAAAAAACCAAAAGGGCACCAAGGGTAAAATACAAAGCCAACGACAAATCCTAAAGGGTGAAAGCGATTCGAATCCAAGGATCGGGCCACTTAAAAGCAGGGTCCTTTACAGGAATAAGTGGAAAGCGTCACCTAAAGACAACGGTAGCAAACGGTGGAAGACCTGGTCAAACTTAAGGCACGCTCGAATCAAATTTGTATCTTATGCTTTTTGAAGACTTGTAATTTTGTTTATCAGTTATAACAATAGGGCACTTTTTATGATATAAATATGTTTGTGGAATCAAACTAGCAAAATCCCGTTTTTACGTCTTATCATCTTTATTTCATATTGAAGTAGAATATCTTAAATCCCAGGTAGGCTCTTTTAGCATTGCCTTATGGTAGGGTTAAGCTCAAAAAAATCCCCAAACAAATTAAGTCCCCGACTCGCAGTACCCGTATCTCCACGGAATATCACTATCCCCCGAGAGAAGTTGTCAAGTCAAGCTCCTCGATGCGGCGAGCTAAATTAAACAGGCCTCCGTCCCACTAAGGTTCCAGCAAAGATAGAGCGGACTCCCCAACCAGGAGAAGAAAATTGTTTCCCAACAAGTTGAATATTAGCCAACCTCTCTCATTGCATTGAGATAAATCTCCGACCCTTCCTAAAACAACAGCATTCGTTAGATGCGTAATCGTCGCATCCGTTGCATCGTATTGCTCAGCATGTTGAGGTTTATGCATTCCACATCTGACGCTGCATTCATGCATCGTTTCATTACATTCGGCATCTGATGCAATTTCGGGAAGGTTATCGCCTACGAAGATCCCTAAGAAGCTCATCCTCGGTAAGCTTCTCATCAAGCTCTCCCAACTTTCTTTGTTGTTGTACAAATCATTCTTTCTGATTCTGACTCGAAAAACACCCAGTGACACTCGAATAAACTTCTTCCTTGGATAACCTCGTAGAGTGATCTCATTGAGTGAACTCGTAGAGGAGCCCTGTCCTTTCCAGCAATCATATATTCTTGTCGGGCCTTGGATGCCCTTTCAAATCCTGTCCGGCCCTGGATGCCTTTTTACTTCCGTTAGGCCTTAGATGCCTTTTCAATTTCCGTCGGGCCTTGGATGTCCCTTCCCTTTTTGTTAGGCCTTGGATGCCCTTTTCCCCGCTACGAGGCCACAGATGCCTTTTCGATTCTGTCAGGCCTTGGATGCCTTTTCGCTTTCTGTCGGGTCCTAGATGCACTTTCAATTCTGTCGAGGCCTTGGATGCTTTTCCCTTTCTGTCAGGCCTTGGATGCACCCCAATTTCCTATTAGGCCACTAGATGCGTTTTTGATGCTTGGGCCTTGGATGCTTTTCCCGTTATGTTCGGGCCTTGGATGCCTCTCCGAATTCTTGTTAGGCCCTAGATGCCTTTTCAATTCTGTCCGAGCCTTGGATCCCATTCCTTTCCGTCAGGCCTCGAATGCCCTTTTCACATTGCGTAGGCCTTGCTTGCCTTCAATTCCTAATTAGGCCTTGCTTGCCTTTTAGTTTTGTTGGGCCTTTGATGCCTCGTCACGATTATTTAAGCCCACCAATAAGAAAGGCTGCTTTTCACTCTGGGGGCAGAGACCTAACCATCAAATTCTATTCTTCCTGTGCAAAGGTAAGCTAGGTGAAGTGCTCCGACCAATCCCAAATGACTCCTTTTTATTTTTATCTTGCTGTTTGTATACAAACGGTGCACCAAAGAGGGCAAGCTGTTGGACCCATTTTATGCGGGTTGGACATACTAACCCCATTTGATATATATACCGTTTTGCCCATGCCATATACCTTGTTGAACAGGTCCTTAGAGATTCCTACGATTTGCTCAAGATGGATGCGTGCTTTGGCAAGGAAGCCCAAAATTGATAACCTCTGTTCCCCAGCCCCTAAAATGCCCCAAGATCAACGTCGGGTGATAGACGATGAAATTTGGAGACTAACGCACTTGGCCAGGCTCAATTCGATTTAAAATGAAGAAGTTTTGGCAAAACAACTTTCGTTGGAAAAAGTCGGACACCGCAAAAAGCGGTCAATGCCCCTGGTCAAACTACCAGAAAATGTGCATGTGAGGAATAGTCCGAAATGTCTATTTTATGAATATGGGTCCTCCCAAATAATCCCGAAAGGTCGTCCATTTTTGCATTTTGGGTGTGGGTAAAAAGGTAATTAAAAGTTAAAAAAAAATGTGACTCGTAGCCTCGAAGTGTCTGGGGTCGAAGCCCGAGAGCTCGAAGCACCTGGAGCCTCGAGACTCGAAGCCTCGAAGCCTCAAGACTCGGAAGTCTCGAAGCCTCGAAGACTCGAAGCTTGAAACTGTCATATCGACATGCGACCTACTGCCGACACTTTGACACAGTGACCATTGACCGTGACCTTGAACTACCGACACTTGACCGTTGCCGTTGACCGACCACTGTGCGACACTGCTACCTGAGACATTCTGACCCTTTGACCTCGACCTTCCTTGTTTGGCCCATTTTGGCTTTCTAATTGGTTGCTTCTGGGATGTGTTTTTATTTTTTTGAAATTGTCAAAGATGCTTTTCAATGCACAGTCGGATGCATGTGTAACTCACAAGAGCAAAAAGGCAATCACTAGCTGCCCCGTTTTACGCATGGGCCGTCCACCCACGGACAAAGCATAGAATCGGAAATTAATAATCCGGGATTCATAATACCCGAACAAAGCATTAAATGCGGCAATTAATGAGATGCGACCAAATCTCTTTAAAACCGATATCTTCTCTATCGAAAAACATTATTACGCCTCGAAGCTTCTTCCTACTGCAAAAAGAAAGAAGAGAGGACGGTATCGCAAAAGCAAGAAAAAAAGAGCTTTCTTATTACGCCATCTTCATACCCGGCTCCATAATCCAAAAGAACGCCGCGGATAGCTTTCGCCGTTCGAAGATCCAAATCGCCCGTCCTTTCTAACTCCTTTTCCCCAATTATTTCGTTTTGACTCTTTTTTCCCGACAAAGAAAAAACACAAAAAAAAAAAACAACAACTCTAATGCCCTTTTTGTTCTTACGTTTCCTTCGCAAAAACAAAAAAAAACAATCCTTTTTCAGCCCCCTATTTCTTATGCCCACTCTCCTTATTTCAGTCACCAAAAATCTTAGCCCCGAAAAAATACATCACTCCGATCTTAAATACCAGGAAATCCCTTTTTTACAAATCTCACTTGTCGGATTTGTTGATTACATCTTCAGTAGGTGATTATTGGCGTGGCCAAAGATAGTTTAAGCAAAATATTTCGGACGGACATACTGTGTTTAAAGCCCATTAAGCCCAAAGTCGGTGTAATTTACATTTGATGATCTATTTTTTAGTTTATTTGTACTTATCTTTGATGTACTCTTAGTATTTTCGGGTTTTCATTTTTTTAGTTTATTTCTATACTGATGTAATTTTTAGTATTTGCCATTGTATTTTCCTTGTATTTTCTTTATTTACATATTGTACGATGTAATATATAAAATATAGTGAAAAAAAAAGACGCAAGGAGAGGCATAAAAAAAGAGATGAAAAAAGAAAAAGAAAAGAGTGCTTTTATTTGTGGATGTTATAATCACACACTCCACGTTTTTTTACTTTAATGCATATGTTCATTACTTTGATTTATGACTTTGGGTTTTCAAAAAAAAAAAAGGAAAGAAAGAAAGGTTTCCAAAAATTACAAAAACAAAAAAAAACAAAACAAACAAACAAAACATTTCTTTTTTAAACAAACAAAAAACAAAACAAAACAAAAACAAAATGTTTCTTTTAACAAAACAAAAACCCATAAATGTTTTCTAACCCTAAAAACCAAAAAAAGAAAAACATATTTCCATTTTTTAGACTTCAAAATAAAACAAAACCAAAACAAACCCTAGGATCATTCACTTACACTTCCAAACCTAAAAACCAAAACTTTTAGGATTCTCTTTACAAATTTTAGGGTAAGTCATTTTAACCATAGCTTAAACAAATAACTTAGTTAAATAAAAATTATAGACTTTTTAGGAAATTTAACCCCATCATGGTAGTACAAATAAAATAGAAAACCTCCTCCTCAGAAAAAGATACCGAAAGGCGTTGTAGGGGGTGCTAATCCTTCTACACCGCATAACTAACTCCGAACCCTTCTCGATGGCACAGACCACACCTTTAAAACTACTCAAAGTAGAGGGTATCCAATGTACCCCAAAACGGTTGGTAGCAAGTCTAAATTTTCTCACCATTGGTTTAGTTTGAGCCCACCTCAAAGCAGACCGGACGAAAACGGTGATGACGGCTAGCGACTCTCTTTGGGGACTTACATCTTTTGAGAGCTGGAGTGCAGAACTAGGATTAGGAGGTTATTTTCATTGTATTATTGTATATATTTAATTTGTCGTGATAAAGCATTTCTTTTCTGAATATAATTATGGTTCACTTATTTTTTTATCACAATTGCCATTATAGTTGTCGTTTATCTTTAAACATGATTTATTTATCCGTTTTAACTACCATGATAGTTGTGATTCTTTGCTTTCAATTCTTAATTGCATCCATAACACCTATACAGGGTTTAGCCTGATTTAGGTTAAGCGAGGTTCGGTATGGTCCCCGGTGCGTTGATCATTATCCATGAGTGGGGCCTCGGACTCCTCACTCGAGCTTGAGAGGTTCTTTTAAGGCACGTCCTTTTAAGATCCCCCTCAAGTGAAAATCCCATGGTGTACGAAGCCCTCTTGAGGAAGTTTGGGAACCAACGAATAAGATAGGTATAGCGATAGAAGCCATCCCAGTGAGCGCCGTGCTTCTTAGGAGATAGTGGAAGAATGCCTTAAGAGCATGTAGTGATAGGCCTTCATTCTACATGGCATTTGAAGCATTGAATGTTTGTATTGTGTGTTTGGTTTGTAATAAAGTTGTTGTTTTTCTATCCTCCACCTCTCATTCCAGTAAATACATGCATGCTCGAATAAAAAGAAATCAAATAAAAGTTCCCTTGTACCAGGTGGGTAACGAGACTTTCTCCCGAGTTCGCACTCTTACAATCTCGAATCTAGGTGCAATCGGGTATCTGACCATGACCATGGCGAGATGAACCCAGAGAATAGACTCGTGGGTTTAGAACAATCCTGACAAGCCACAAGGACAAATGGCATCGATGATGGATATGCTCACGGTAAAGAAGAGAAAGAATCCGGCAAGAGGAACAGAAGCAGAAGAGCTACCAATCACCATCAAGCGAGAGCGGGAAACGGTTCAACAATTTGGCTCCAAACCAAGCACCCTATCATCCTGTATGTGGCACAACCCCGACTCCAAATCCCAACTCATTTCTTATGCCCACATCGGGACATACGATAGAGGTAATGGGTTCTCCATCCCCGAGGAGGACATTGGGTCCCCCCTGCTCTAAGACGACTTGAGGAAAGATTGAAAGCCGTAGAAGGCATCGATAGCTATGTGACCAGCCCACAAGACTTATGTAGGGTCCACGGGTGGTTGCCACCCAAAATTCAAAATGCGAGTTGAGAAGTTCAGCGGGACCCGATATCCGAAGACACATCTAGCCATGTCTTGTCAAAAGATGAGCTGCTTATCCTCAGTGAAGACAAGCTCTTCATGCATTGTTTCCGAGGAAAGCCCTAAGCCGGGGCATCCCTTGGCTGGTACTTTAGTAAATGGAAACCGCATCAAGACATGGAAAGAATTAGCTACTTCCTTCCAGCACCAAATACAAGCATGTCCCGAAGCGGACTTTGGATTAGCTAACCACTAGATCCATGGAAAAGGGATCAGAGGAAAATTTCAAATTATGCATGAAGATAGAGAGAGGCTAGTATGGAGGTGCACCTCCTCACAAAGAAAGCTCACCACTCTTTTTATCTACCCAAAAGGCGTATACTACGAGAAATTGATAGGTAACATCTCCAACTGACTTTACGAGACGTGGTTACCTCAGTTGAACGTGTAGAAAGTGGAATTAAAGGAGGAAAGCTAAAGGGTGATGCTGCAGGTGACATCAAGCAGTTTCGACCACAGGCCAAAAAGAAGAGGAAAATGAGAACGACCTGGTATACCAAGTGCAGGTCAATACGACCAACAATCTGCAAGCACCGGGGGAGTACTACGAGAGGGTCGCAGTGGCGCTTATCTTTTGCTCTCCTCCCCAATTCATACCATACTTATCGCAGGGAGGGGTCCCATTTCCATATTAAGTAATTTTTAACTCATTTCTGCCAGAGAGCGCCGTACCCCTGAGCGACCAAAGACGATGCTCGGGAAGGACCAAGAGCCTTATTCGAGACGGTGAGCAATCGGGCGCCCAGTTATCGTAGGAGCGAATCAGGCTTCTGGAACGACCCACGTGAGAGTTTGACCTAATTCCAATGACATGCGGGAATTATACCCCAAGCTCTTAGAGGTAAGGATGGTAACCCCTATGCCCTTGGGAGAAATAAAGACTCCTCCCAGGCACTGGTACGGAAGGATGCCGAGATATGAATATCATGCGGGTGGAGGCTGGACATGATATTGAAATTGTATAACATTGAGAGGAAGGTTCGGGCATTGAAGGATGTGAAGTGGCTAGACTTTCTGCTTGATTAGGAGGCCAAATGTGAGCAGCAATCCTCTCTCAAAACACTCCAACAATATTATAGTATCGAGAATGAAGGACGGGTGGAGAAGTTACCCCAAATACAAATGGAGGAAAACATGTCATTTGCACCTGCTACGGGGAACATGGGTATGTATTTGCTAAAGACACCCAGAGGCGGGGAAGAGCAGGATGGGGAGAAACAATGCATTTATCACAAGATGTCGCGGGGACATGACATCACAGAATGTAGTGAGTTTTCGAGGTGGTGCAAACTCATGGACCAAAGGATGATCGAATTCTCCGGGGAAGAGATAGATAGTCAAAGCACATGATCAAGGGACATGTTATATGAAGCCATAGTGGGTGCCAAACCCCTTTGTCTTGGTCAGTAAGACTCCAAAAATCCCCTCTTGCCTCATGGAATTACACCTCTCCCCATACGTGTCCTGCCCCATTCCCTACAAGGAAGATAATGCGAGTCCCATGGAGCTACTGCGTGAGGTAGTTTAGGAGCCCCACTGATGAAAAGAAAACCGGAGTGGTCGTGCTTATGCCCCATATGGCGAACAAAGCGCAGGTAAAGAAAAAGCTATAGAACCAGACATTGAGCCAACACTTGGAGACAACAAAGAAAGGAACACCGATCACGGAAGAAGAGGGCTATGGAATTTAAAAAACTCATGAGTCGAGCGAGTACAATATTGTGGATCGATTAAACGAGGACAACCAGCTCGCATCTCCTTGCTCGCTTTAATGATGGATTCCCAAACCTCACCGAGAAAGCACTACGGGCTTAGCCAAGACTATGTTCTCAAGCTGCAATAGCAAATGTTGGTGGAATCGCATTAACCTCATCATAAACAACGTCGTTAGTTTTGGAGATGATGAGCCACCTCGGGAAGGGAAGGGACACATAAAGCTCTCCACATTCTTGTCAAGTGTAAAGGCGCCGCATCCATGGCCAGTACTCATTGATAACGGTTCTACCTTGAACATTTAAGCCTTTACATATACTATGACCTTAGGTCGACGTGTCTATATGCTCCACTACGATGAAGATACGGACATTCGATGGAAAAGCATGATGTGGGTAGGAACTCAGGACACTAAAACACGATTGGACCGGCTACCTTTATGGTGGAATTCGGTTATGGACATCACGCCATGTTGTTTGTTGGAAGACCGGGATCCGTATAAGCAGAAGCGGTGCCATCGGGCCTCACAGGATGTAAATTGCGATGGAGACCAACTTGTTTGCGTCTACGGGAAACAAGTTTCTAATCACCAAGCTAGCATCAGGATTCCTTATGTTGAGAACAAGGAAGATATACTGGAGATACTCTTATCAAGGGAGCGTTCGAGATGGTGCGTGCTTGCAATACCTTTGATACATTATCTCAAGAGAAATTTTATAGAATGGATTTAAGCCACATGATCAGCCCAGTGCAAACAAGGGCAAGTATTAGGCCCAAAGGCTCAAGGAATCCGAAACCATTGACCGTCCAGAAGAAAATACCAAGAAGTTTGGAGCTGAGCTACGTCTACAAAGCGCGGACGGAGGGAAGAATTTGTCGAAGAGGGAAGTCGGGAATGACGAGATTGAAAAGGCCGGTCTGAGAAGAAAGGAGGAGCTTTCCCCCTTAAATGTTACATTTTAAATAGTAAGAGTATTGATTTAGGGTTTATTAATACTTGTGCATTCATGCATTCATTAATATGCCATTTTACTAAATTTAGTTATGATGTATGCCGTTACAAACATTTTATATTTTATATTTTAAGAAAATGTCTTTTAACCACTAACTTGCGTTTTATTGAGCAAAATAAATTGGCCAGGGTGAAAATTTCAATGATTGGAAGGCATGGTCAGATATTGTGTTAGCTGCTTTGCCCGCATGGCAAGTTTGTCTTATCAGGCCTTGTCCACACAGACCATCAGAAATTATGCTTGGCGCAAAGGATGCCTGCGGTAAATTGGATTGCGTCCCGATGATATGACTCGTTGTTATGTTGGCATCCATGTCCAATGTGTTTGCAACAACAACATCAAAAGGGATACGAGCGCCAAGGATATCATGGATTCTTTACGAAGGTATGTTTGGGGAGATCTCGATTCGTGCGCGGTTTGAGGCCGTGAGAGCTGTATGAATAGTCGGTGAAGGTGGGAACTCCTGATAGGGATCATCTCTTAGAGATCATGGCTCATTTTAATGAAGTTTGGGATCCATGGGCTAGTATGAATCAGCGGACCCAAGTTGGTATGATACCAGAGACTCTCCCTAGATAGCTTAGTTTCTTTTAAGACAAATTATGTCTTGAATAAAATGGATCTAAAAACCTCACCACTCTGTAAGTAGATTACTAGCCTATGAGGGAATGATTAAAGTCTAAGAAAGGTGAGGTGAACATGGCTGTTCTTTGGTTCTTCTCTTAAGAAGAAGAGAAGAAGCTAAGTGACAAAGAAAAAAGCATCTTTAAAAAGCTAGAGGAAGGTGAGCAAAAGAAAAGACTCACTGGCGTGAAAGTGTTTCCATTGCGGCAAAGAGGGCCTTTGGAAGAGGAGCGCCAAGAATGCCTCCAAACGGTGAAATGAGAAGTGTTGTACTTGTCCTTATTTGGTTTAGTGGAAAAATCAAATAATCTTTGGATTATAGATTAAGTTGCCTTAATAATGTTTGTACTTCTTTATGAGGGGACTTCCAGGTCCAAAGGCGACTTAAGGAAGGGGAATTCATTTTTAGAGTTAGCCTTTGAGGGATTCGATTTGGGCAATGGCAATTAGAGTGCTAAAGTTATATTTTAGAAATAAATTTATTTTGTTAAAGGATTGTTTTTATGTACAGGGTTGAGCAGGAATTTGATTTCGGTTTCTTCTTTGGTTGAACATGGTTATTCTATTCGTTTCATGAAAATGTTTCCGGTTATAAGAATAATATTTTGATATGTTACGGTATAAAGGAAAACAATCTTCACAAAATTAATCCTAGCATTCATACATTTGTTAAACAAAAGAAACTAATTGATGATGAACCAGCTCCCAAAACGAGTTAGAGTTAGATACAAATGAAACATATCTATGGCACGTGAGACTTGGACATATTAACCAAACTGGGATTCAAAGGTTAGTAAAGGATGGGTAGTTTTAGAGGTTACTCCTTTACCCACATGTGAATCATGTTTGGAGGGTAAAATGACGAGAGGTCTTTTCCGCCGAGAAAGGACATCGTGTTAATGATCTCCTAGAGCTAGTACATACAGGATGTTTGTGAATAGTTTAATGTACAAGCAGAGGAGGTTATGAGTATTTCGTCACTTTTATTGTGATTTCTCTGGGCCTGGATATGTTTAGCTAATACAGTAAGTCGGAGACTTTGAAAGAGTTCAAAATTTGGACGTGAGACGGAAAAGCAATTAGGTAAATCATCAAGATCCTTCACGTCAGATCGGGTGGAGAGTACCTGGATAATGAGTTTAGGTCATATCTAAGCGATAATGGGATATTGTCTCGACTCTGCACCTGGCACACCACAACAAAGCGGTGTTAAAACAGAGGAGGAATAGGACAATGCTTGACATGATGAGATCGTAGGTAAGTAGTTCATCATTGCCCAAATCGTTTTAGGGTATGCACTACAAGCGTCTGTTTATTTGATGAGCAGGGTACCTTCTAAATCCATACCTAAGACACCATTAGAATTATGGGCCAGTGCGTAAACCAAGTTTAAGGCATATCGGTGGAATTGAAAAACCAGGGCTCATAATAAGAAGACTTAGGTGGATATAAGTTGGATGCATGGCGGGGGAGTTGTGCATTTTGTAGGATATCGAAAAAGCGAAGAATTGGTTTATTTTATAGTCGAGAAAGATAATAAAGTATTTGTATCGTGACAAATGCTAAATATCTTGAAGATGACCATATTAAAAATCACAAATAGGATCAGCCAATTAGAGTTGGATGAGATACGAGTTGATGAGATCAATTGTGACTTCGGAAGGATCAACATGATGATATCATTGTGATCAACCAATCATAAGTAGGGACCACAACATTGGAACAACATCCGAGTTACTGCGTCGTAGTGGGAGGAGTTTGTTAGACAATAGGACCGTTACATGGGAAGTTGGAGATGCTTTCTGTTGGTATCTCGATGATCATAAAGATGATCCCTTGACCCTGAGTGATGCCCGAATGATGTAGATTCCAAAGCATGGCAACGAAGCATTAAGATCTTTGAAATGAATTCGATGTATTCCAAAACCAAGTTTGGGAACTTGTGGATTTGCCCAAAGGGTGGAAACCAATTGGATACAAATGGATTTATAAAAAGGAAAAAAAGCGACAGATGGAAAAGTAGAGACTTTTAAAGCTAGGCTAGTAGCCAAGGGCTACACCGGAAAGAAATTATCGATTATGAGGAAACCTTCTCTCCGGTTCCCTTATGCTCAAATCCATTAGCATCCTCACATGCATAGGCTGCGCGTCTCGATTATGAGATTTGGCAAATGGACGATAAACGACGTTCTTGAATGGTCGTTTGGAGGAGAGTATCTATATGATCTGACTGAAGGATTCATTGCTAAAGAGAACATAACATAAAGTAGGCAATACAGTTGTAAGAGATCCATTTATGGACTCAAACAAGCCTACAGGTCTTGGAACATTAGATTTGACGAGGTGGTCAAATCATTTGATTTCAAGCGAAGCGTAGACGAGCCATGCGTGCATCGCTTAAGATAAGGATGAAATGTGGTCTTTCTTATTCTTTATGTTGATGATATTCTTATCATTGGGAATGATATAGTATCATTGGAATCGGTCAACCGGTGGTTGACTAAACAATTCAGGATGAAAGACTTGGGAGAAGCGAAACTATGTTCTTGGAATCCGTATTTAGCGAATGGGAAGAGCAGATGTTAGCATTATCCCAAGCCTCGTACTATAGATAAAATACTTGAGAAGTATTGTATGCAAAATTCCAAAGAATTCGACAACCCGAGCAGAAATGGAATTACGTTGTCAAAGGAAATGTCTCTGAGACACAAGCGAATCGATAGCATGCGAAGGATATCTAATAGCCTGACAATTGGTAGTCTAATGTATGCTATGTTATGTCTGAACCGGATATTTGTTATGCGGTGGGAATTGTTAGTAGATATCAATCGAATCCGGGAATCAAACATTGGGAATCGGTTAAGCATATTCTTAAGTATGTTGCCCGAACTAGGAATTACGTACTCGTGTATTCGGGTCGGTTGTGCACATGAGATACAACGGTCCCGATTTTCAATCGGATCCAGTTCAAGAAATCAACCTGCGGCTCTGTGTTTCACTTTGAATGAGTGGAGCTATGGTTGGGAAGTGTGAAACAATCTTGTGTTTTACGGCTTTCTACTATGATAGCCGAATATGTGGCGAAACCGGAAGGTATCAAGAGGTACCGTATGGCTCCGTAACTTCTTAGGGATTTAGAGGTTATGCACGACCTTGAGCAACCCATGACCATTTATTGTGACAATAATTAGTAGCGGTTGCAAATAGTAAGGAACCAAGAAGCCGTCAAAGGGAAAACACATTGAGGCAGTTTCACCTCGTGGGAGACGTTGTGGAGCGCGGTGACGTGTCGGTATGCAAGATAGCATCGGAGGACAACCAGGTGATCCTTTTACAAGAGACTCTTCCTTACAGGGGTTTTGATGGACACCTTGAGAGGTTGGGAATTCGGGATATGACACGATTGCTTTAGTACGAGTGGGAGATTGTTGGGGATAGTCCTTTATGTAAAGCAATGTGTAATCCTAATAATGTAAAGACATTACGATTAATTGAAATATTTTTTGTTTAAATATTTATTAGATTGCATTATTACGCACTCTTGTGTGGGTGACCATCATAGCACGTCATTGCTTATCCAAAGTACATTCACTGGGTATGTGTGAGACACATCTGATAGAATCTATAATTAGACTAAGTATAAAATTAGTTCTGATCGGTTAATAGAGTTTGGGATGCTCTATTCCGATAAGATTGTAGATGGGACTATTTCCATAGTGGGAGTGATCTAATCCTAAGATCATTGTAAGGGTTCTGAACAACAGTGCCAGTATGTAATCATACGCCAGGACCGGGACCATGATAGAATAAGTTCTTGACTAATATACATTTCCGTTGTATGAAGGACTTTATATTTTATCATTTAGATAATTGATTTATGGATTAATCTTAATCCGGACCGTTTGGTTAACTCGTATACATAATTTGTGTCTTTGGCTTATTAATGAGTGAGAGGCTTAATGCTTCAAATACCTCGATAACTTGGAGATGTAATATTATAGATAGTGGGAGCGTCGAAGTCGGGTGCATGGAAGTCCGTTGCTTCATTGTACGAAGGTAATGATATTAAAGTATTGTTTAGTTGGGGGATTCTTGGGTGAATCAGCGCTTGTAAGTTATATTAGATATAATTTATTACCAATCCTAATTCACTGATTGGATCATGGAATAGGTCGCCAAATTAGAGAATTAATGGTGGCTTGTGGATAAAGATATAATTAGAGGAGGTTGAGCAGAATCTATTGATACTGTCTCTAATTATGAATATCATAGTGGAGGATCATATCACATGGAAATCAGTTATATCGATGGACAAACTAATTTATTATGGATTCTTGTAATCATACTCTAACGATCTTAGAGTGCGATTTAGTCACGATCGTGGCTCGGACTAAAACTAATAAATAATGATTTAATTGATTAATGAGATTAATTAATTAAATATTATTTATTGGAGCTTAAATTAAGTGGGTCCATTTTATTGGTCCCTCTTCTTAACCTTAGTTTATTCTTGTATGGAGTACTAGATCGTTGTGAGTTGATTCTCACAGTTTGTCTTAAGAGCTAATTAATTAGCGTGTGTTAATATATATTTAAAGAGTTAAATATATATCACATGGTTATTTATTTAATTAGATTAAATAAATAATAATAAATATTTTATCCATTTAATGTGATTAAATGAATAAATATATTATTTATTTATTTGATAAATAAATAATATTATATATTTATTTAATTAGTTTGTTCCGTAATAATTATATTATTTAAATAGTTTAAATAATATATTATTATTATTATTTAACTAAAGGGCGTATGCGTAATATACAGGAGGGTAACCCTAGGTCTATAAATAGATACATAGCCTCCTAGGTTAAATGGTGTGCGTATTACAATCATTGACGACCAGAGAGAGAGAGAGGCAATTGTGACGACCACACAAGCGGGAGGTGGTGTTAACCGTTAACGGGGATCACGAGGTGCACGATACTGTTGCTCCTTGAGAAGGTGAATAAACGAGAGAGAGAAATTTATTTGAGGGTTGAATCCGGGGAAGCCTGTGGCCGAGGGTGAAGGTAGATCGTGAGTTCGCTTCTTTGGAGGAAAAGAAAGAGGGTTCTAGCTTTCTCGTTCTTCGGAGTTGGTTTCTTCTTTTCTCTCTTTGCAAAATTAAGCGAATTGATTCATGTTTAGATCCTAACTTGTTTTGTTTCTTTGGAACCAAATTTTTAAAATTACGTTTACATTGCGGTTAATACGTTAAGCGCTTGTTCAGTGTTGCAACAATTGGCCGACCTGAGAATAAAAAACCTCCTCCTCCCAAATTGGATACCAAAAGGGCACTATGGGGGTGCTAATCGCTACAAACACGTAACCCGACTCCGAACCCTTTGCGATACTTGTGAGACCACATCTTTTTACTACTCAAAGTAGAGGGTATCCAGCGTACCCCAAAAAGCAGGTTGGTGGCGACTCACAGAATTTTTCTCACCATTGGTGGGGGTTGTGCCCACCCCAAAGCGGGCACAGACGAAAACCGTAGATGACACCTTTATTTGCTTTCTCGCTCATTACTCACGGGATGTGTTTTGCTTGCGGCAATTGTCAAAGAATGCTTTTCAATGCAATCGGCTCCATGTGCTCACAAAAGAGCAAAGAGGCAATCACGAGCTGCCCCGTTTTACGGCACGGGCGAGTCAGCCACCCGAGACAAAGCATAGAATGACGAAATTAATAATCTTTGGGATTCATGTAATACACCCCTCTGAAAGCATTAAATCCACGACCAATTAATAGAGATGCGCCTAAATCTCTTTAAAACCGGTATCTTCTCAGTGGGAAAACATTATTACACCCCAGCTTCTTCCCACCGCTAAAAAGAAAAGAAGAGAGGAGACGTTATGCAAAAGCAGAAAACTAAAATCTTGATGATACGCCCATCTTCACATCCGATTCTGAGCCCAAAGAAAAGAAAAAAAAAGGGTTGCATGAGAAAAAGAAAGGAAGAGAGTTCGCCCAAGAGAAAAAAAACGCCAGGAGAAGGAGAGGGGCGTTGTACGAAAAAAAAAAGAGAACAAAAAACAACCCACATGCATCTTCCCCTTACTGACTCTATAATCCAAAAAAGGAGAATGCCCGGATAGCTTTTTGCCATTACAAGCTCAGGCTCGCCCATCCTTTAACTCCTTTTTCCCCTATTACTCCGTTTTAATCTCTTTTTTTTCAGCCCAAAGAAAAACACAAAAAAAAGCAGACAACTCTAATACGCCCTTTTTGTTCTTACGTTTCCATCACAAAAACAAAAAAAAAAAACAATCCTTTTTTATTTTATTTCTTACGCCCGCTCTCACTTATTTCCGGTCCACCAAAAGCATCACCAGCCCCCCGAAAAAAAAATACATCACTCGATCTTCAAATACCGAAATCCCACACAAATCTCGCCCCGGTTGTTGATTACATCTTCAAATGGGGTGATTATTGGCATGGACAAGATAGTTTAAAAAGCGAGGAATATTTAAAATTGAATCGCCACAGTAATTGAAACCCATTCAAGCCAAAGTGAGTGTAATTTACATTCTTCCTCTATTTTTTAGTTTATTTGTACTTATCTTTGATGTACTCTTAGTATTTTTTAAGTTTTTTTAGTCATTTTTTTTAGTTTATTTATACATACAATGTAATTTTTAGTATTTGCCGTTGTATTTTCCTTGTATTTTCTTTATTTACATATTATACGATGTAATATATAAAATATGGTAAAAAAAAAGCCTTGAGAGCGTAAAAAGAGATGAAAAACGAAAAGGAAGAGAAGAGTGCTTTATTTGTGGATGTCATAATCACGCACTCCGTGTTTTTTACTTTAATGCGTATGTTCATTACTTTGATTTATGACTTTGGGTTTTCAAAAAAAAAAAAAAAGGAAAGAAAGAAAAGGGTTTCCAAAAATTACAAAAACAAAAAAAACGAAACAAGCAAAGTAAAACATTTCTTTTAAACAAACAAAAAACAAAAACAAACAAAAACAAAACGTTTCTTTTAGCAAAACGAGAAAAACCCATAAATGTTTTCTAACCCGAAAAACCAAAAAAAAGAGAAACGTATTTCCATTTTTTTGGACTTCAAAAATAAAACCAAAACCCAAAACAAACCCTAGGATCTCATTCCTCATGAACAAAAAAACAGCCAAAACTTTTGATTCCTTTACAAATGTTAGGGTAAATCCATTTTAACCATGCTTGACAAAAAACTTAGTTAAATAAAATTATAGACTTTTTAGGGAAATTTAACCCATTAATGGCGATCGAACAAAATAGAAAACCTCCTCCTCCGAAAAAAGATCTGAAAGGGCGTTGTAGAGGTGCTAATCCTTCTACACGTAACTAACTCTAGAACCCTTCTACGATGGCGCAGGACCACACCTTTAAAACTACCCGAAAGTAGAGGTATCCAAACACTCTGCAAAAAATAATTAAGTGGCGACTAAATTTTCTCACCATTGGTTTAGTTTGAGCCCACCCAGGCAGCCCGGGCAGAAAACAGTGATGACAACCTCCAGGGGCTGCCCACTTTTACCGGACCCTCATGGGCG
>JAKCVP010000103.1:0-20003 GCA_023512835.1 Taxillus chinensis
ACTATCTATATCACAGAAGAGAGCAACCGGAAACAGAATGGGGAAGCTATACAGTGGCTTGATGAGGATAACAAAGCTGACACGCCGGAGTTGGCTGCTGGCACAAAAGGGTTGCGGTAGCGTTCGTGGTGGTGCTTCTGGATTCCAATGTACTGCGTCCAAGATCAGAACGAGCATTCCGGCGGACCACTTCCGTCCCATTCTGTTTGTGAGCTCGCAGTCATCTTTTTCAATTGAAGAGCGATCGCTTCGGGTCGAAGCACTAATAGCACCTGTAAGGGAAACGGCGGCATAGGAAACTCGGGACCCCCCAACACACCGTTTACGTGTAACATGGAATCGTGCGAGCGCACCTGACCTGTGCATAGAATGTCGATCGAGTCTAATAGCTCTCTTTGGAAACCGGACTTTCTGTTAGTGAGGTTGGGTTGCTGGTTTCGGGATCCTCGTTAGGCTGCTGGACCAACCTGCCAAGAGAGGGTAGTCTTTAAAGACAGCGATGGATAGAACGCTTCGCGATTACCTTATGGAAATGGCAGAAGCATTGTAACAACAAGCACAACCAGTAACACGGCACTGTATCGAGCGGCGGGCCACAAGTGTCTCATAGCTCCCACCTCTTATCGGAAAGAGCGAAGCACCCTAAAAAAGCCTATTCTTGTGTTGTTGTCGTCCCTCCACTCTGTTTATCGCCTGCGGAAGCCCTATTCCTAACGTCCCTATTTCTAGCTGCTAGCGTTACGGGAAATTGCTGGATTCTTCAAGTGCGCCCACGGTCCGAAAGTGCTATTGTAGAGTACACAGTGCCCCGAGCCCCAAAAAGAGTTGTGCTTCCATTGCAGCTTTCAGTGCCGTCCGGTATTCCAAAGAGAGCTATTAGACTCGATGTCGAACTACCAACATCATATACGCTCCTTTAATTAATCTGGCGGAAACAACAAGCAAACCAACATCACCACTGACACGCCGAACGGAAATTGGTGTATCACTTAGCAAGCCAGCCGAGCAGCCATTTTCCAAGAGCTATACCCTCTCAATTCCGAAAAGAGAGAACTTCACACTCACTGGAATGCGGTTTTGTAATTGCTATCGAATCTAGAGATAGAAAGCCCTATGATGGGAAACTATCACGTGTGGTCTGGAGAGGGGACCTGTGATTCTAGTAGTATAGAATTAGAGATGGGAGCAGATGCAACACTTCTATAGTAGCCGCCGGCCTAACGAATGGATCTACTCTACCTCAATTCACCATTTCGAACCGTATACAGAAGGTTTTTCCGTACCCGCTCCTTCTACCTATACCGCAGTGGAAGCACCTAAAGGAGAATTTGGTGTCTATCTTGTCAGTAATGGAAGCAATCGTCCCTACCGTCGTAAAATAAGAGCACCTGGGTCTGCCCATTTACAAGGACTCGATTCTATGTCCAAACATCACATGCTGCCAGATGTGGTAACCCTAATAGGTACTCAAGATATTGTGTCTGGAGAGGTGGATAGATAACCGTCGCTCAGGACCCTGCTTTTGTCGAGCCAAAAAGGTTTCATTGGAAGTTGGAAGAAAGACTTTCTCTTTGAATTCGGAAACTCTCTTGAAGAAGAAAGCATTGCCGCCCTATTATTTGTAATAAAACCTAGCGGGCGGGAAACTCTCTTAGGGTTCTTACACGGAAGTTTCTATCTCTTAAGAGAACCACTCAACTCTCTTGTCTAACAGAATACATAGCACATTGAGTTGGCTGCCGAGCTCTGTTTCCAATATACATAATAGATTTCCAATGGGTGAGAAGACCGTAGGTATACTTCACGAGGTAGTCAAGGAGAATCGCTGAGTAGAGTGTACTGGGCTACGGAGCTCATGCTCTTTTCTCCGAACACGGGTGCGCTTACGGGGGGTGGTTCTCTCTTCTCGTAATGTCTGTCTCTTCTGGAACAAGTAGAGCTCTTCTATGGGAAACATGCCACTGAAAGAGTTGCTTTTCAAGCATTAGAGATTCGGGTTGCTATGCTGTATCGTTGGAGTTGGAACCCTAGTTGGGCGGCCGTAACTGCTGGGTCTATCACTGTTGTTGGGGAGATCAATGAGGCGATAAACAGAGTGGAGGTACGAGCATCCGAAAGTGGAGCTGTCCGGAGGGAGCTAACGAGGGCACTCTTTCGTAACGCTCTAACAAGGCATTTCACAGAGTACGTCGGCAGACCCGAAGGAAGAGGGTAATAACACTGTCGGTTCTTTAGGGTACCCAGCAGCCAGTCCCATGTGGTGCTCGCCCGTGCTTCAAAGTCTTTAAGAAAGTTTCTCTTAGAGTTTAGACTTGTTGGATATACGATGTTATCTGGATCTGGGTGTTCCGTAAACCGGGTGTTCTACATGCTGCTTTTCTCTTACACATCTCTAAAGTTTCTAGCATTTCTCTCTGCTGGGTGGATTCTCTCCGCTTAGAGCTCCCCCGGCTCCGCGTACATATCACTCTCGTAACGCTAATAAGAAAGTCCGAGACCTATAGAAGAGAACTGGTTGCTTTGCTTTCAGAACTCTACCAATTTCCATGTTGCACTACGTTACTTACGGATGTATGCATGCAGTCCGGGAACACTTTTGGGTGAACACCCATCCGAACAAGTAGGGTCAAGAGTTCCGCATGTAGGCCGGCCGACATCCAGTATACACACTGCTTAGTGCTCTCCGAACCCAGCAAGACAGTCTCCCATCACACGGCTCACCAACAAATAGACTTGATTCTCTTCTTCTTCCGGCCGGAGAGAGACATTTCACAGGAGTGTTTCCAGCAACATACGCGAGATATGGGTGGGCGGGCAATGGATGCTGTAGTAGAGTACCCAGCCTTCGGATCTACACTCTCTTCGGAGCACAATGTATCCCGTGGGTCTGTTAATTCCCGGCATTTTCTCAAGTAGAGCGTTTCTGTCTTGCGTGCAGCACACTCCAATCATAGCAGAGTGTCTCGGGTCGGGTAGAGAAAGGTCTTGTTCTTACTTTCTTGTAGAGACTTGGATGAAAAAGCAAAGCAACCGGATGGGATGTACCGTTCACGCCGGGGAAACGCAACGGGACAGAAAGAGCTATGCGAAATCAAGAGACAAGACACAGACACTTTAGTTACTAAGAGTTGAATACAAGTGCTTTCATTTCATTAGCATCCAGAAACCAGAATAGAGAGAGCAGATTTCTTCTGGGCTCCCCAAACCTGTCCTGTTCGGCGGTGCCTAATTCGGCTTTCTGAACCTTCTTCCAAAACCCCAAACTCAGAGTTTAGACACAGTAGAGAGTCTTATCGGTTGCTTACCTCCGCCGCGTACACTGTAGAGCCGAGGATGGTCAAAGCTCTCCGAACCGTGTGCGTTTTGGGTGGTTCGTGCTTTCAGTCGTCCCTGTGTAACGCTTTTACTTTCGGGGGGATATACGCCTAGAGCCTAGGACCGATTACCCGGACTCGAAAGACAGAGTGCCCCCGGGTGACACAAAAGTGACTTTTCTTACACTTGAAGAGAGATTGGATTGGAATGGTTGGATTCCGACGGCATTCTACCATACCCATTTCCAACTTGAATTGCGAGGCGTACTCTGTCACTTGCTAGCTGCCTTTCAGTCTGTCAGTCAAGTATGCTAGCATCCCGTACGCTTTCAGTCTGTCTGCTAGCGGCTGCCAATCTGTCATTCAGTATGTCAAGTACGCTGCCATTCAGTCTTGTCCCGTTCTCCTATGTGAGAGTCTGAACAACCTAGCGAAAGCGCTATTGCTGCCGGACCGTAGCTCGGGTGCTGTGCAACGTCCATTAGGGTTGTTACACAATTCCATGTTGTAGACTCCTTCATCCACTGTTACTAGAGTTACAAAGAGCTCGGCCCACCCGAACGATTCACTTTCAACTCTCAATGAGACTCGAGAGACAGACAGAGATACTCAAGAGACAGAGAGTAATTCGGAGACTTTTGAGACACCCTAAGAGAGTTTCCGTCCAATAGAGAGTCGCGGCCCAATCTCGTTTCAATCTCTCCGCTGAAAGCCCATTTTAAGAACCGTACACTCAGTGCTTTTCGCGGGTAGAGTTCCTTTTCTGTACGAGGTATACTCTTTTCTCTATACGTTATACACTTTGCTTTCCAATTAGATGTTTCTTTTTCAACCCTTTCAGACAAGACACTCAACCTACAAGCTTTCGCACCCCAAAGACCATGCCGGAGCCACGGAAAACCTTTCTTTTCGGATATGGATTCTGCATCTTTTTCGGTTATACGTCGCGGTGCTCTCTGAACCGGCTTTATAGGTTGTTAAGAAAACGCTGGAGGCTGGGTACTCTCTTGATTCCTGGAGTAACGTAAGAGAGGTTGTTATTGAAGAATCTGTTGTTGTGTCTTGTATTCTTTTAAAGGGGATGTGTATCGCGGAGTCCCAGAGTTGGCGTTGGAAAGAGAGGTTGGGAAGCGGATGTGTATAACGTATAGAGAAAAGAGTATGATAGAACCCGGGGAGTAACGATATCGGTCGAATCCAGCGGCGAATCCGGAAATCAAAGGTGAGCTCTTCTCTTTATGAAAGTTTCATTCACTCTATAGAGAACGGTTGTCCTAGAAATCGGGCCCGAAGCTGTCGAGCGACCTAAAAATAGAATATGCCGAGTCGGAGAATGCAAGCGAATTAAAGAATTCCACGAGCATTCGATATCATACTAGTTGTTGGAAAGCCGGAAGCGATGCACCTAACATCACGAATAAGAAGACAGACCGCCAGACTTTCTTACACAACAGAAAAAGCTCTTCCCCTTCCAACAGTACACTCTTGTTTAGGGGTTCTCTCCTCTGTCTTTCAAAAGATATCGCCGCCGCTATTCTGTTTCTAAACACTTGAATTGCGAGCACGCAAAATGTATCTGTTTTCGGTTCGTTGAATCGTTCGGTGTGGAAGTAGAGAGTGTGTATAGTCCTATATAGGTCTGAAAGCAGTAATAGGTCGCGCGCGGGACGAAGGCCAAATAAAACGACAATTGGGCCCCAGGTAAAACAGTCGAAGAGTCTGGGTTCTCCCAGTGTGTAAGTCTTTCTCTTTTGTGCTGTGTTGTCTCCACCCCGCAACCCCAACAACCAACAAGACTCTCTCCATTCAAAAGTGTGTTTCACCCATGGATTTAGTCTCCTGTTTTCGGACTCACTAAAGTAGTTTAAGAAAACGCTGGGTTTGGATCTCTCAGAGTAGGGCTCTTTTCTTTCGAGTGCTTACTCTGCTCTCTTGTGCCTATTAACAAACCATTTTTCGGAGTGGCAGGTCGGTCTCATAGGGTATATTCAATAATAGAATGCCTCAACTGGATAAATTTACTTTTTTTTCACAATTCTTTTGGTCATGCCTTTTCTTCTTTACTTTCTATATCTTATTTTGCAATGCTGGATATGGTGTTATTGGGATCAGCAGAATTCTTAAACTACGGCACAAACTTGTATCTTCACGCCGGGGGAATGCTCTTAGGCCCCGAAACCCCCTCCCCTGTTTGGAAGAGCTATTGAAAAAAAGGTTTTAGCACCGGTGTCTCCTATTTGTACTCAAGTTTATTCGAAGTATCCCAATGGTGTAACGTCGACTGCTTTGGAAAAAGGAATAGAGCATTTATATATTGTTTCGGAGAAATAAGTGGCTCACGAGGAATGGAAAGAAACATTTTCTGTTTGATCTCGAACTCATATAGCACTTCTTCAAAGGGTAAGACTTTTCGGAATGACATAATGCTAATCCATGTTCCACACGGCCAAGAATCGTTTGTTATGACTTGCTCGCGGCTGAAGAAGAGAGTGTTGTATCGAATCGAAACAGAGTAGACTTTCTTATAGAGTGTTTACGTGCCGGAGCTGCTGTGCAATTAGATCGAAAAAAGCTCTCTTATGTCTTTAAAAAGGATGTGAACTCTCTCTTTAACTCACTTAAAGGATCTCTCTTTCAAACAGAGTAGACTTTCTTATAGAGTGTTTAGAGGCCGCCGGACCCATAGTTTCTCAGAAGCAGTACCAGTTTGAGTGTCTCTTTGTATAGTGCTTTTAGTTTTATCTGAAATAATAGGGGAGAGTCGGAAGTGTTGTTATTCAGGGTTTTGGACTTTTATTGGTGCCGCGGCATTCTTTGTGGTCCAATTCTTATAGTATTATAGTGGTTAGGACTTTTCGTCTTTAGCTCCTAAAAAGGCTCCCGTTCCCAGTCATGGAAGCACATCCTTAAGAAAGAGATTACCCCCGATAGCATGTTGTACAGTACCACCGGGCCAAGCATCTGTATTTCGCACCTTTCTCAGGTCATCTCTCCTCTCTTGAGATGGGTGGGCAGCGAAGGCCTGTCCTTCATTCATTGCTGGGGCTATCGAAGAAGAGAGCTCTTTCCCCTATCTGGTTTCCCACGGGCAGCTCGCAACCCAATAAGAGTTACCTTCGAGTTTCTATTGAAGAGTTACCTTGCAGACTCCATTCAATCATTCATGCATTCGGCGGGGCGGTCTGAAAGCGTAATCGTACAGTACCTTCTCCGCGCATTCTCCATCGGCAGGCTTGTATCTTAACTTCCGGCCCATTCTGTGCTTCCATTTTCTGTTACCGGTGCTTTCCGCACTCAACGTAACCTAGCGGAATACGGCATTCTGCTTTTATAGACACCTCTGGTCAGACCCATGACAGAATCTGTTGTGTACTCGCTTAGCGGAAGGTCCACCTCCAATAGCGTGCGTAGAACAGATAGATACGCCCACGGGATATTCCGGGTGTTTTGTTGTCTCGCTTTCGAGTTGCCCATAGGCTGGTGATGTATCGTACTCTGTTCCGAGTCCCATCTCCGTTGTCTGTTGAAGAACAGATCCCTTCCCCCTTGCAAGAATGCGGCACTCTCCCGTCCCGCTTAAGGTACTATGGACCCTCTGACTCCAAAGCCTTCCAAGCCCGGTCTCGCCGGTGTTGCCTGTATCGTGCTGTGCCTCGAGATGGCCTGTCTCTGTCCTCTAGGCACCAGAAGCAGAGTGCGTGTTACGCTTTCGTAGCGACGTTGGGGGAGGTGGACACACCATCCAGTATTGCCTTGCTTCGCCCAAAGGCCTCATCTCTAAGAAAAGCCCGGAAGGCGTCCCTCTCCACTCTGTTCCGTTCCGTTCCCTCGGTGACATGCTATGTTTCCCTAAGACAACCGGGTGAGTCCCATGCGTTGGAGGTCAATCCCTACAGGTTACCTGAGGCCGCCCTACCTAAACCAATCAGCATATCGGTCCCTAAGCCTTGCTTTACAACAGGCTCGGCTGCAAAACCGTACTTGGAGCTTCCGCCTCATACGGCTCCTCTAGGGATTTGTTAAGGTTGTAGTACACAGTGTCCTGTTTCGCTTCCCGGATTGGAATGGTTTGGGCGCGTAGACACTCCCCTAAACACCCATGCACGAGAGAGACATACCTCTGTGAGCATCCACGATGCCAATGGATGGACCTTTCCCTCTCTGGATCCGCGGAGCCTCTTAAGAAGAGCATTCCAATCTCTGCCGTGGGACTCTCCGGTTGCTATGCTGTCATTGCGGCTAGACCCGATCGGCGAGTTATGGGTTCTCCGGCCGTACAATCATACGCGATACGGCAACGGCATCAGTCTCTGCATCCAAAACACGTAAGTGGAAATACAGAGCTCTTGTTTCCGCTTCCGCTTCCGGTTACTCATAGCGGAGAGTCTACACGTTTGGGTTTCGGGGCAGCGAATAGAGTGCACTTCCACCCATATCTCGCGTCACGTACTAGGGTGGTGCTACCTACTCTGTCTTCCAGGCAATAAGAGTGGGGTGGTATACGCGCAAGCACACACACACACACCCGTTCACCCACTCCGAATACAAGACTCGTAGGGTAGGGTGACCATCCACTCCGGAGATTTCACTTCGTAATCCCAAACAATTCTTTTTTGAGTCAATACACACATACAGGTGTTGGGTCCTATTCAGTCCGGATCGAATCGCCTAGCCTTCGCTCTATACTTCTCTCTTCGATCTCAATTGAAAGACAGCATTGTTACCTACCTGACTAAAGCCAGTGTTCCGTAATCCCAAGCTCCGGACATCTAGCTCCATAAACCGAATTGTGTGTGCCCGATGGGTCTATACTTCTGTATTTGTCTCAATGAAAGACAGCATTGTTTTGTAGCTCTACGTACCCCGCGAGCGTCCAACACTGCTTTCGGCGGAATTGCTAAGAGAATCTCCAGTGGTTTGCTGTGCTGTGCTCTCAAAATGTGCCTTGGAGATCCGCTCTATTATGATTTTCCGGGTGGGACTGTCATGGCTTGAAGAGTAACTGCATTGGACCGACCATATCTGAAAGTCTGTCTCGGTATCGCCCGGTACAACTCTTGAACTGCGGAGGTTGCAAGCACAGCGGCAACACAACAAGAGCTAGATGCCGGAACCTCTAGTACTAGTGCTTTCTCTTCTAGAAAAACAAGAGACTGACTATAGGCGGCAGTCATACGCCGGTGCTCAAGAGCTACTCTTTCTCTCAATGAAATCCATATGCTTTTTCTTTCTGACTCCCGATTCCATTTCATAGGCTCCGCTGTCAGAAGAGTCTCCGCTGCATAGTCTCGTACGTTCACCCACTCCGGATACAAGTACCGTCCATTCCCATACGGTTTCCCCCAGCCGTATCACCCGAAGCCTTCCCCAAAGCTCCGGTAGTACACCTGTCATGCTGTTACACCGTATTCCGGGCACACTCAACAATGTGAAAGAACACGCTAATTACACATGAAATGGTAACTGAAAGCTACTTGACACATTACATGGTAACAGAAAGCTCAGTAATGACACATGACATGGTAACTGAAGAGCCCGGAGCGTAACCCGGAGAAATCGCTACCCTGTTTCCAGTACTGTCCAGTATGCTACTGTCCTGTCCTTTCCAGTACTGTCCAGTATGCTACTGTCCAGTCCAGATACCGAGCCTTTCTCTCGTTAAGTGCTTTCAGTGAAGTTGGGAGTGAGCGCTTTTGAGAAAACCCTCTCTCTCTCTCAACAGGGAAGGGGACAGGAGAGATCTAACTGTAAGGAAGCAAGTGTCTCTCAGGGAGGTTCAAAAGAGAATTACGTTGCGCCATCCAGAGACTGTATGCTTTCAAGGGACCCTCTCGACAAGACTCTATGCAGCAGAGAGCAGACTTGATGACGTGCGGATGCAATACCTTCCGTATTTCTCTTATAGTGGAAAAGGAGGTTTCCCCGGAAAGCAAAGTCCAGCCCGACCCGATAGGTTGTTCTCATGCGAGCTCTGAAAGCACCTGTTCTCTAAGCCAACCCAGAGCTCCCGAAACGAAAGGCGTGCACGGCGGAATGTGCACTTCAAGGAAAAGAGAGGTATACTTGTCAATAGACAACTCTGACTCCAGTCTCTTCAGTACCACTTGGAAAAGGAAATGCTGCGACTGGTGCTTTCCCAATAGGAGGCTCTCCCTTGAAAGCAGACACTTCCCTCCTTTTAGAGTGTTCTTTTTGGAACGAGTGAAACAGAGAATCTCTATAGCTCGACGAGAGATGACATCGGTTACTCATAGCGGAGAGTAGTACACAAGAGGCTACCCCGTACGGCGGAAACACCTCTTCCAACACACGCACAGTAAAACCCGCGAGATTTCATAAGAGAGTTGGGGCGGCGCGTCTGTCATTCAAAACAAAAGCCGAATTGGGAAAAGAGGCAGCAATGAATGGCTCGTATTGTCGATAGGAGAAGGTGTAGCGAATTACCTCCCGAATCAGATACCTTTGGGCCGCGTATTCTCTTGTATTGTGTACTGTCCAGTCCCATAATAGATATCCCGTTTTCCCTGAGTCGCCTATAGACTGCTGCTGCTCTGACGCCCTTCGTAACTCTCCTATTAGCGGGGTTTGGGTGCTCTATTTTACTTGCTGGATTGGCGACCATCATCCGAAAGGCGATACGACGGGATCTATGCTCTCTGTCAGTAAAGTCTGGGCTAGAACTCTCCTTCAAATCTGGACTTTTATTGGTGGTCGGTACCCTATCCTCCAAAAGTGCTCCATCTTCAATAGAGCTATTGCTGTCGTCGGACCGCTCACTCCTAGAAACGCGGTTTTAACAATTGTGCGTGTGACCATATCCATAGCGACAATATCACAGGGAAGGGTTTGTTGGCTCTCTTATAGAGTCTTTAACAACCAGAAAAGAGAGCAGCCAGAGTACCAGTATTAAAGAGCGAAGCGAGAACTGCTAACTAAAACTCTAAGAAAAGCTTGTATCCGAATTCGACAAATGAAACAACAGTGGGGCCGCCAGACGCCTATTCGTTAAGAAAACTCTTTATAGTGCTTATACAGTAAAACAGGTAGCTCATAAAGTTGCTGCCATGCTTCCCTTGCGTCCGTTTGACTTTGATCCCGCGCGAGACCAGACAGACCTCTCTTACAAAGATACTAGCACCTCCGACCGACACTCTTTCAAAAAGAACAGCTCTCTAGTAACATAGAAAATGCTGGGCTGTACGATGTATGCATTAGAGCGCAGTCGCAGTTTAACCATACAGTTTGCGGCCGACTTGGTCTACAAGACATCAAATCCGTGTAGTGTATAGCGAAACCTTTCTTTGTTGGCTTCACGGAAAAGGTACGTACCCTTTCTTCTCTAGAGCACATCCCCCCCAGTTTCGGAGGTCTCCCACTATTCGGAATACTCTTGCTGCTAAAACGAGTTCTGTTGTTTCCTCTTCAAGAGCTAGCAGCCCCTCTCAAGAAAGACACCACACTAATGAATCTCCTTCGCCCGTTATCTCCTCATCTTCCGAATTATACGCCACAGCTCACTTCGACGTTTCCAATTGTCCATAGAATCTCCGGGGCTTTCCTAGCAACTCTAGTTTTGTTTCTTCTTCTTCTTCTTAAATTAGTTATCTATCACCTATGATTTTTACCCATTCAACTCTCTTCTGAAACGCGCATCAAAATCCCCGTACTCTGCCCTCCCAGTGCTTGCTTGCTTGCTTTGAATGGTTCGAATCCGGTGTCTTCTCCAGCAGCAGTATGCAGTATACGGTTTTTTGTATTAACTTCTTGCCTTTGGGTTTGGGTCCGGGACATCGAGTTGTTAGTAGCACAGAGAGCATCTCGACAACTACGGCACCCGTAACGAATCGAGTGTATCAAGTGGCACATTACATTCTCTTTCCGCTCTATACCTGGGCATGGCAGCACCTTATTCTGCTTTCAGGTAAAAGCTGTTGTTTCGGAACTATAGAATAGAAAAATCGTATACGAGATCCAACTCCCGGAATTTCTTGACTTATAGAGTTTTGGCCGCTGTCTTAACCGATATGGCAACCATGCGAAACGCGGACGACACAGGTTCTTCTCAACACAACTCTCCCAGACACTTCCGATAAACTTATTAAACACGTATACGGTTCGAAAGCCGCTCTTTATCCAACAAGCAGAGTAGAGAGTGCTGCTTTTAAGACAGTCTGTTTCCGGAATCGAGTGGCGCCGGGCGGGATCTATGCTCTCTGCTTTCGGCGGATACCCAAAGGCTCGGAATGCAACACTATTTCCAGAGTCTCTAGTCAGAATGAACTCAAGCGTTTTCCATCCAACTACAGCGAGTTCCGGTCCTATAGTGTGTACTCTCTCTTCTCTTATAGTGCCGAAATGGGTCCGCTGCCTCTCCTAAATGTAGTTGCCTTCACTCGATAAAATGCAATTGTCTTAAGAGATGTACGGGTTTCTGACTCTTCGCTGTCTACCCAAAGCTCTACGCGATTACTTGGGTACCCATTGCCTTATACTCTCTCTTTCTCTCTAGATTCGTTAAAAGAGCATGCATATCTATCTCTTCTCCGGACTCAACTGCTTCTGTCTTATAGGCGATACGGTACTCTGCTCTCCGAATGGCTCGTATTTCAAGATCCCAAGTCCCCGCCCCACAACCAAAAGCGGCTTGCTGGACCGTACCTTTCCGTGAGTAGAAGCGATTCGCAATCGATATGTATGGAAAAGACCTACTTCTTCGGCTAGAGTTTCGGAGCCAGCTCAACCAACAATAGACTACCGTTCGATTCGATAGACTCCCGGGGTACACTCTTGGTGGAGGGAGCTTCCCGTGTCTCTTCGAGCTTGTAGTAGAGCCTTGCTTACTCGACTTTTCCGGAATAGTAGTATACACAAGGTAGCACGGATACGCTCCGGCGCACTGCTTCTTCGCTCTTTATTCCGAGTCCCCCCCGCTGCAGAGTGGTCGATGTTCCAGAGAGTTGAGTAACAGCAAACAGGTGACCTACTAGTGCACTCTCTGTTTGGAGGATTCAACAAGCCACGTTTCTGTCAGGCCGATAGGTAATCCCGTGGTGAAGAGCATCATCCGAAGTAGAGCATATTCAGCTGAAAGATATGGATGCTTTGAATTCGGCACTATATAGAGAAGAGAGAGTCCCGCGGCATCGACGACAGCAGGTTTGAAAGTGTGCAACACACCCAAGGGAGCAAAACACAGTAGGTACGCTTCGGAAACACGGTAGAGGAGGGAGACTGTGCTAGGGTAACCAACACTGACCAACGAAAGTTGCTATCTCTTGTTGGGTCGTATACGCTCTCTTATGAAATACAGGCAGCCTAACAGACTTACAAGCAAACCTGAAAGTCATAGTGTACCCCGCTATACTCCGAGCACCCGATTCCAGCCTCGCAAGTCTAGCACTGCCTAGAGCTATCTATGAGTTACGGGAACCCGAGCTTTCGGACTAGGTGTTTCGGCCCGATTGGGTAGGCTCTGTATAGGTTTGGATACCCTTACTTGCGAGAGCTTCCAAGACAGGGTTGCATTCCGAGTCTTACGTGACCGTGCCCCCCGTATAGTGTTCGGATCCCCTAGCACAGTAGATACGGTACACCCAGTTTGGCTACATCGGATAGTAGCAGTCCCATCTGCCATCAGTGTTTCCAAGAGATACTCTACTCTGCCAGATGCCTTATCCTGCTTTTCCAATCATATCATACGGTGCGGTGCGTCTTTTATGATGTGTTTCCAATGGTAGTGTCCAACACAAGAGGTCCAACCCCGGCTCTATCCGAACTAGATGCACAGTGAACCGCGTATCGTCTTTCGGAATGCAACACGCGATCATACAGTGTTCTAGCTGCCTCCGGAATTCGTAACACCACGCTCAAAAGAGACACCCTAGAATGCGCCTACTACCGATAGGCTCGATGGACGACCAACAACAAAGGATTACCTGTCGTTCCGAAAGCAAGTGTACAACAAAGGCATCGACGATAGGCGAACTGAAAGACTACATAATCGGAGTCTTTGCTTTTATGAAACGCTAAGCAAGGTGCCAGACCCGCCCATGGTGCGGCAGAAAGAGTCTAGTATAGACCACCCTAAGACCCAACTCCAACGGCAATGTAACGTGTTTCGACCCGACTACTTGCGAAAGGTAAAGCAGTTCTCGGAATCGGTTAGGCATCTTGAGAGTATCTTTCATGGAGAGTGTCATAACGCACAGTCTTGAACTGGACTTTGGGACAGCAAGAGCGGTGAAAGCAGACTTTCCATTCCATAAGTAAGCAAGTCGCCACGCCGACCCAGTAGCCTCGAAAGTAAGGGTGTTGTCTCTTTATCAAGACTAGAGTCTATTTCATTCGGTGTTGCTGGAGTCTCCCCAGTAGCCTTTGCTCTCGAATGTGTTGGGTGTCCACATTCCATGGACGAGGTTGGAGACACAGTGAACGACTCGAGTACAGAATTCTCGGAAGAGAGCTGGTAGGTACACCAATGTACTTTTCGAAGCCTCTCTTATAGAGTAGATACCCTGGACTCCTCCGGCATTACGTGCATACCTGACATAGGGTGGGAACTCTCTATTGACTCTGAAAGAGACAGCGAACTCGCCTATTTCCCGAGTATCTCCACTATTAGTATGCTTTGGGGTGTCGACAGACCTCTCAAGTCCAGCTGTCAAGTCTAGCGCTCGGTCCCTAAGCCTTGCTTTACAGAGTGTCAGAGCCCAAACATTTGTACCAGCAAAAACGACTGGCCCCGGGTAGTCTCTATGTCGCAAGACGCAGTTTGGCTCGGTGCTGCTTTCAAGTGTGTCACACACTCTGCAGAAACACACATCTTGTTTGGGGAAGCTACGAATCCGGCATTACGGTGTCATTGTCCCCCGCCCCGACTGGACTCTTATTCCGAGTTTCATCCAGCTAGCTATAGTGTTTTGGAAACAGACACAGCTTCAAACAAAGAGTTCACTTCTACTCTATATATATAAAGGAAGTGCATTTGTATACAATGGAGCTAGCACTTCCAGCAACCTATAAGACAGCAGCGCTCGCCCCAGCTCTTTCCATTGGGTTGTTCCGAACCCTAACGTAAACCACTATCGTCACGACTAGCGTCAAGTTAAGAGACGCAGCCCCGAAACACCATGCGTACGGGAATCGCGAAGCGAATGCGCATCTATCAAGTATCCTTCCAGTACAGAATCGATCAGGCCTACGGGTGGTTTCTCCTCGATTTCGTGTCTCCTTTATAGGACTTACGAAAGCATCGGGCCCGAACCTGTCTTCTCTAACTGGTGGAAAGCCAGACATGTCCATGCATAGGCGTACGCAATTCCATGGGGCTCTAACGAGTTGCTAGGGTTGCTAAAGTAGACATTGGGTTCCGTACCCTGTCACTTCCGCAATCTATACTACTAGCGTCTTTCTGCGCGTTATCGAAATGTGTATCGGGACCGGAAGGGTTGCTTTCAGTCTTGTCCCGTTCCTATTTCTTGAGTTGGTGTCACATCTCAGACTCGTATAAGAAAGTGCACCTAACGATTTAGGCGGACATGCAAGCATGCACATATTGGATGGCTACGCTACCTCTCTAGATCACTCGTAACTCGCGCTCCGAACAGCAAGAAGTGCTGGCCCCAACAAGCGGAAACAGTGCTTCATAGGAGAGCTCTCTTCTCAGGTATGCTAGACAGGTGTGTCAGAGATCTTCGTTAGATGCCCGGGGTACACAAGTCATGAAGAGCAATGAGAGACTTCGGCGCGATGGATTGACCTTTCACGAACGCATATCTATCTCTATAGAACTCACACAGTGATCGAGATAGCCTATCTGTATGGTACTTCCGGATTTCCGAATACTGGTTTGGAGTGGCACCCGGTGGGCCTTGCAAAGTAGAGCTTTCCATATCCTTTCCGATCCTTTCCGATCCTCTATTTCAAGAATATCCGTCTGATCTCGGAAGCTCCCTGCTGGAAGTCCCTCGGATTCGATTCTGTTCCAGAGCAGAAATATAGTAGTTTTTAGAAGAGCCGACATCGAGGTTACCGTATGTTAGAAGTGCTAGACTCTTATCCGTTGAGCGAGAGCCCTTCCACATCACTATGCGCCGGATGTCAGACGAGAGGTGGACCCTACGCCCGGCCCTTCGGAAACCTTTCTTGCACGCCTCCGTACCTCTTTACAATTCCAGATAACAGAGTGGTGTCTATGAGCCCGTAGGCCGCCGGACACATGGTTCGAATTCTAGCTTCCGTGTCCAAAGGCAGAGTCCATTACCATCTCTATAGCTACAAGATACCCAGCTCCGCGGAAACACACCTTCCGATCCTCTGACTTCGCATTCAACTACCCTCGTATAGCGATAGAGACAGTGTGCTCGTTACGTAATCCCGCCCGGAACCTGACCGTTGTAACGCCTGTTGCTTCGCTCCCGTATTTTCCATCTTTATGAGTGCTAGTAAGTAGGTTTCCCTCTCTGGATCCTGCGCAGAAAGTAATCGATTCGAGAAGGCAGCAAAGAGTACCTTAATTAGCAGTCAGCAACCAGTGTATAAACAGTCGCTACCCGGGAGCTATGCTGGACTTCTTAGTGGTTCTTAAACCATATCAGCGTTACCACGGGGCTATTTGAGTTCTTTTAAGACCGTAGCGTATCTCTCCAGTGACAGAGTCTCGCGCCCAAAGCTCTTCTATACCAGTAAACGACAGGTACGTACCACCCAATGGAAGGTCTGTTGTCTCTCTGCTATGGTTAGGTGTCCCAGTAATAGCATATGCTCCGCCTGGTACTCTCTCTTTAATTGGTTCATAGCATTTTCGCATCCCCAGCCTCGCGCACCAAACATACCGGGAAAGTAGAGCTCTACCCTACGCCCGGCCCTTCGAAACCGCCCGGAAACCTTTCTTGCACGCCTCCGTACCTCTTTACAATTACCAGATAACAGAGTGGTACTACACACACATGTTGTCGTCCTCTTGCGGCCGTATCGTAACCCGAGTTCCTTGGGACACCACCTCTTTTGGGATTCGTGACTCAAGCCGACATTCCGCTTCCGCTTCGTACAAGATCTCTCCGGTGCTTCCCTTTAGTTGAGGGAGCTAGCGATAGAGTCATTTCTCCCTCATACGAGAGTGCTTGGACTGCTTGGAACATTACTGTTTGCTGGCATTGAAACATCATGCCGTTCGATTACGAAAACCCACCGTGCGGTTAAGCGTAGGTTATCCGGTTGCCCGAAATGCTTTGTTGACGCAACCTCGTAACTTGCCTTGCGGTTTCCGAGTCTAGTCTCTGTTTTGTTTACCTATCGAAAGTGCTGTTTCGCCTTCCGCTTTCTATAGTGTCCCCTTGGAAAAGAGTGGCAACACTACCCTTTTCGGTTCGGGTCCACCTCTCGTCTGACATCCGGTTCGGGTCCAGAGTGCTTCCCTCTCCTAGTATAGAAGGCTGGGTTCCACTCCCAAATGTGTGCCATCCACTCTATTCGGAACACTGGAGTCTCTCGCGTAATCGATTCTCTCCAGTACAGGTAACACCTGCAATAGATATCCGGTGCTTCACTCCGCATCGCCTAAAGCACTCTTCTCTCGGGATTTCATAGAGTATGTTTCTGCTTGGCATCAAATCTCTCTGGTTTCTCGGTAGGGTAGGTAGTACTGTTCCATTTTCCGAAAAGCCCCAACTCTGTAGGTCTGTCTCCGATCCCAAGAGTCTCTAGCAGCCAAACAGAGAGTTCCCCCTAGCATAAGTTAACAAGAGTGTGTCTAACCTATGCGCGCGAAATTGAGTATTTGAAACCGCGAAAAGGCGCATATGCCACTTTGAGTCCCGACTGTTAGAGTGCTATAGAGTGTTCTCAGTCTCTATCAAGTATCCTTCCAGAGCCCGAATCGATGTCGGGTGTTTCAGACAACAAGTAAGCCGGCCGCTTAAAACGCAACATGCAGAGCTCGCGGAAGAAAAGCACTAGTGCTGGAGATCGGGTGTTTCATGTCTGTCTTAAGAGACGCCTGAAAGTATTGTCTCATAGTATTATGGCGCGGAAAGCGGGGACTGAGAATCGCTAGAACACCCATAGGGGAGAGTCGAGTGTACTCTTTTTTGAGAGCTCTTATACCGGTAGCGGAAATAGAGCATATAGAGCTGTACTCTCTGCTGGAGTTTTCCGGGGTTGCAGCATTGTCCCGCTACGCTCTTAGCTGTGTGTCTTCTGCGCGGAAAGGATATCACTTCTCCATTGTCGAATATGTATGTGTTGGTTTTGGAATTTATAGAGCTTCACTTCCGGCCCGCCCCCACCCAATCTTCACTAGCGATCGAGCCTATCGTGGGTACAAAGACTCTCTACACAGTTCCCCAGTACAGTACAGTACTATACTCTAGAATACCTAACGCTTATATCTGAAAGTCCAAGCGTTTTATACTCTAGTTGTAAATGTCTTGAAGCAGATCTTGACCGCATCGCCTATAAATCAACTCGAATACTCTCGGCGTGATACCTCTATCGCCTTCCCTTTTCCCAGAGATTCTTAAAAAGTCTTTAAACACCTATTAATTTCAACCAAATCCGTACATAAACAACCAGAGGAGGCCCAGAGATTCTACTGTAAGAGCGCGAGGTCGGTATGCGTTGCGCACCTGCATTGCTATTCTTCTGTCTTCGACTTCCCCTTTTTTACTATATGAAATCCAAACTTTGACTCCTAAGATTCCGTAACGAGTAGATACTTCCGCAGGAGCATAATCTATTTTCTGGTTAAAGACATTAAGAGATGTTTTTCCAAACTTTCCGCTTTCAGTTCTAGCGATTTCTTCCCCTTTTAATCTTCCTGAACAACATATTCTTATCCCCCAACCCCTTTTTTCATTACTAATAGAATGTCCTTAACTATTTTAGTAAAAATACCGCCCCGAAAGGCTCTATTCTGGTTTCTCGGTTGAAAAGAGATGTCTTGAGCAATCGGAGAAGCACTCTGAAAAACAGATTGTATCTTAACCGACTCAATTAGGGTATTCGTGGATGTTCTATGATAAAACAAAGCGCGCATTCTTTTAACTTCGTTCAAATAAAAGTTGTACCCGTATGGAATTCTTCTGTTTCTAAGTAGGATCTCTATCATCATCTGTATTCCATTTCTCAATTCTCCTATCCAACCTAGGTCTATTAATTTCTCAAGCATATCCATTCCCTTGCTTCCCCCAGAGGTTCCAACAATTTCTCAGTAAAAGACTACAGAGTTCTTCCCGGGCATCCTCAAGCACGGTTCGGTTTTCAACCCCTCTGAAAAAAGAAAAAAGGTAGAACCGAAGAATGGAAAGAGTTGGATTTTGGTGTGTGTAGTTACCGCGAAGCAAAGAGCATTCGCCCAGCTCATAATGTGACAGTAGCGAAACCTTTCTTTGTTGGCTTCGGCCAAACACTTGTTGTTGAAGACAGAGCTGTCTACTAAAGACGCGATGCGAGCACGTATTCTCTTTTCTTGGGTGCTTGCCGTTTTATACAAACCCATAGGGGAGAGTTCCGCCACGAAATGCTTGAGAACGCAGATAGGCTCGAAATTCATTGTCTTATTTGTATGAAAAAAGTATTGCATAACCATATAATTCAAGGAGGGGCGCACCGAAGGGAGGCTTGGTAGTACTACACTCGTTTTCCGACAGTGTTAGCAGGTAAAAAGCATTTGAATAACTGTGTTTTGCTGCGTAAGTTGTGGTCTTTTTCGAGCATACAGGCGATGCTCCCAGCGGATTTCTTTTTGTGGATGCTGCCGCGTATCTGTTGTTTAGACATATGCTTCTTTCTTGTATTGTATGTATGTATAGACATCCCGTCCTTTTGCGTATCCCGTTTTTCGTCGAGCCTTTTCCAACCCCTATCACTTCGTGTCATGCTTCTTTAGCGTCGCTTGTTGAATGCTGCCGCAACCCGAGATCCCTACTTTCCGGATATCCCAAGAGAGTGCTGGATTTCGCGCGTCGTTTCAGTCCAGGTCGACGGGGAATATAGATATGCATGAAAGTGCTTTTTGTACAATGTAAAAGGATACACCTACCGATACGAAAGCCAAAGGTTACTCTTGTAGGTGGACGTATCGAACCGACATAAGCTCTCAGATTTACATCTTTATACACGGATGTACCATAATAATAAATAGAGTCGAGACCAGAAGCAGCTGCTGTATTGCTTGATTTAGGGACTAACAGCTCTATTGTTGCTGCGCTCTCGAACCGTGCTTGAAGGTTGCCCATCACACGGCTCTCAAACCCAACATAGGTAAGTAAGACGGGAAAACGCTGGATCTTCCATACCTCTAGACCAGAAGCAATCGTGAAACAGCGCGGTATCGTTCGGCACGCGTAATCACTCTGTCTTATAGGGGAAGTCACGAGACATCTGTAAGAGAAAGCACTCTCTTTTCCAAAGCTCACTTTCGGTCCAGCAGGCTAGCAAACAGTTCTCAAGTCAAGACCTCATTGAATGTACATTCAACCCACATGAGCTTTCCAAAACACCTGCGGGGAAAGGAAAAGACAGGAAGGATAGGGGTTCTTCTCTGGGTCCGACTGCAAAGATGACATTCCGGAAGAGTTACTTGTTTAACTGGATTGATGACAAGAGAGTGAGAGTGCTATAAGCATAACTCGAACCATATCTCTTGCAATCTGTCGATATTGCTTGCTGGCAATGCAACCATCTTCCAAA
>JAKCVP010000104.1:0-19225 GCA_023512835.1 Taxillus chinensis
TATATCTGCATATGTATAATTCATATGTGTGATCTCCTATATGGATGTTGGCCTTCGTGGGCATTTTCGTGTGATTCCCGTGGATTACATGCTATATGTCTCGATGAAATGCCCGTGTGAATTTAGTCAGGTATGAGCCGATTACGTGTTTGGCAATCGCTCGGCGCGGCCGACTTGTGGCTGTGCATGTATGTAATGGTGCTTGTTCTATTTACCCGAAGGCCGGGTTTGTGCACTTCAGGAACGGGTGCACACCAAGTGTTTGGTTCTGTGACATTGGTGCGACCATGGTGCGGTTGTGTGCTTGACTCGGGCATATCTGGCCCAAGAGGTTGTTAAACTACTTTCGTCTCGAGAGGCGGTTAAACCAAAGGTCTCAAGAGGCGGTTAAACTACTTTGCCCGGGAGGCGGTTAAATCGGGCAACCGCAGGCGGTTAAACTACTTGTTTGAGATGTGTTTTGTTAGGCCGGGGTGGTAAAGGGAAGATCAGGAATTGCTGATGCGGGTTGTTGTTATGTCTCGTTGGAAATTATTGTGACACACACCGCATCTCTGTACACATGCATGTAGCCACTAGAGCATGGGAAGGGTTTGGGAGACTTGATCCCAACTGAGTCAGTGGGTTCACACCCTCCTACCGTGTTTGCTTCGCTTTCCGTGGACTTACAAAGTGGGGGATACACCAAGGTGGAAGACCATCTACATTATATTGTTCTCTGTCGAAATGTAATTTTATGATTTATGTAACCCCGTGGGAGGGAAAACGAAGATCAAGGATCAATCAGAAGTAGTGAACATGGTTGTTTCAGAACCTTTAATATTCGGGAATTAAATAAAGATGTGACTTGTCGATCTATTGAAATTGTTAACTTGCTCAGGCATCCAAGCAATCCAACCCCGCCGCCCTCCGTGTGGGTGAACTGAGTCACGCACCGGTTTCCTGCCGTTGGAAATCCGGGCGTGACATGCCTAACGGCAAATACTAAGGTACCTTCGAAGCTCATGAGTAAATTAGAATCTCTTATTACCGAACATGATCATGAAAAGAATGCGAGGCTAATAATTACTCAAATGTACAAAGATATGGAAAGTGGCAAACGCCTGAATTTACTATTACTAGACTTGAAAAGGACATAGCTAACTTCAGAGGGAAGAGGTTTGGTATCATGATCTAAGAGCTGAAAATCATTTGCTAAATACCAACCTATCAAGCCTAAAGTTATTATGAAAAGACTTGAGAATGAACTGGAACATGAAAAGAAATAAATCGTAAGTGGCTAAAATCCGGAAATAAACCTCTACATTTAGGACTGATCCCAGATAACATCCGGAAGTCAAACCTCGCCTAGGCTCCTAACCATCAACCTCCACACATGCTATTGAGTGTCCTTCGGATTTCACTCAAATTAACCAACCTTATCCCTTGCTAAGACATCTAAACCATTCGATGGTTTACTGGTGGCACCATAGTTTATGACAGGAGCCGAGGCTGTTACCGCTGCTCCTCGGCAAGAAGTACCAGATCTAACGTCAAGGCCGCCGCTAGCTCAAGCCAAAATCAGAACACCCAAAAGAAAGGAAAGGCTAGGGCCGACAATATCTAGGTACAAGAGTTGTCACCCAAACGCAATGGACTAGGCCATAAAAAGGAACGAGTGTAATGTCAGAAACCTAAAAAGACCTCAGACTTTCGCCAGACTCCGCACCATATTCTGCTCCATCTCGTGCCCGAACAGGTCATTATCACTAGCGAATGAAGTTGGAGTTTATCTCGATAACCGAAGCCAGAAACGTGCCCGCATTAATAAAGACCGCTTCAACAAAAAGTGGTTCTTCAAGGAAATCAAAATCTAAATCTCAAAGGAGTGTCTCTCCTAAGAAAACCCAAATAAAGTTAGCAACTCACGCTCACAAAGTAATGTCAATCCGAAAGCAAAAGTTCCTAACATTATGAAATCCCGAATCAGCACTAACGTTGTTTCTCCTATCCTCTCGAAACAAGTTTGGACACCAAAAGTGTAACCGTTGTCTTGCAAGAGCATCTATGGAACTCACCGCCATCCCACTTCAAGTCAAAGATCAATCAAAGTGTGGATACTCTATAATGGATGCCCTGACATATGACGGGTGATCATACTCGTTTGTTTAAGTTAATGACAAACGAGGCCCATCCATATCATATGGTGACAATAGCAAAGGTAAGACTATCTGTATGGCACTTTAACCAATGGTTGTGTATCAATCACCTGAGTTGCACTAGTCGAAGGTTTCAAGCATAATCGTTAAGTGTCGTTAGAATTTACGTGACAAAGGATTTCCATCGTTTCCTTTATGTCCAATACCTGCATAGTTAGTGGAAAACTTATCCCGAGATATTAAGCTATCCTGATCAAGAAATGGGTACATATACTCAGTGGTCTTAAGAAATAATTCCTCTCATCCCTATATGCTTCTCACTACAAAGATCATATGAAGAAAGTTAAGGCGGTACATGCGGTGCACTCATTTAAATTTTAAACTCTCTCTAATTAAGACGTCGATTTGGTTACCAGGTCCGCTCCAAACATAAATACTCCGCACATACTCGTCGCACCGCCAACTTCGCAAACGCATCAAACATAGTTTTTAAGAGCAAATCGCTTATTCAACAACTCGCTCCCTTATAACTTCTTCATATGGACCTCTCTGTTCCCATTTCTCGTTTCTTCACTAGTCGAAAGGAGATATACCCTTGTGGCTATCGACGATTTCACCGTGTACTCATGGATTATGTTCTTGTAATCAAAGGATCAAACATTTTGAGCATCTTAGAGATCTTTTCCATCGGATAAACAACTTCATAAGGATCGCATTAAATGCATCTGAGTGATCATGGTACAAAATTCAATTTTTCAGATGAGGTCATATTGTTCTAAATATGGCATTCACCACTTCTCTCGCGCCCGTAACTCCACAACAAAATGGGTTAGCTAAGCGCAAGAATCGCACTTAGTCGAGGCTAAGAGATCTATGTTACAAGGGCAAAGCTTCCTCAATCTATGAGCCTAAGTCTGTCCACCGTGGAGGGTCCCTTGGAGCCTAGAGGGGGTGAATAGGTCTTATCGAAACTCTTTTACTTTCTTAAGACACCACACTAATCTAGCTGTTGGATATAATCATCATGAAGATAATCGTGATATGGAGTTATTTTGTTTTATTATCAAGAGATAATCGCAACAAAATGTGTTGTTACTCTTTACACTCGTTTACAAAAGGATTCACACACTAGCCTAGATTATATCTTTGAGCTCTTGTGCATACATAGTGTTAACCCAGGCCCGCTCCCTCTTTTTTACACAAATGTACAAAGTATGAATATTTATACAAACATTCCTAAGAGACAACCTTGAACTTGTAGTTCCGAATGCGTTCAACACTAACTATTCCTTGGTAATCTCTCTATCTTGACTGCTACTGGGTTTGGAGCTCAAGATCTTGGGTTTGAGGAGTATAAGTGCCTTTGTGAGTTCCCAAATATAATTAAGGTTATGTCCACATATCCGGGTGATCCACGTGTAAGATTCTTCCGGTTCTCAATGAGTTTGTCTTACATCGGGACGCCCACAAGCTAATACCTTTAAATGGGTGAATTTAAGTAGCATCCTCTTTGGTCCGGTGTAATTTTCCTTACTCCGTTGCTAAGACGGTCCTAACCTTACTCCGTGTCGTTGGTTGCTCACTCCTCAGATCTATTTGGTAATCCGAATCCTTCATCCGTGTCATCGCTTCTTACTTCGCATGTAAGTTCCTTTACTCGTATATGTTCCTTACTTCGGGCGTACCTAAGGATCGGAGTGCTTACTCCGTACTAGCGCTTCCTTACCTCGTATGAGTAACTTGTCCGGATTCCTTACTCCGCATCTAGTTTCCTTAGTCCGTGTAAATAAAGACTTGAGTCCTTATTCAACGAGATTAAGATTTCTTACTCCGCATGTATGGTAGACTCGGATGTCTTACTCCGATCTTCTTTTACTGCGACCTTGTGGACCAGGATTCTTACTCCGCATCACTTTGACTTACCGCACGAATGTCTTTATTCCGCATGTATTAAAACTTTGCTATTTATCAAGTGTTCGACGACACTCACTTTGTCCCGATCTGATTATGTATCCCGCCCTTACTTTGCTCTCACGAGTGTATCTCCCGGATTAATAACATATCTCTCGTAATGACTATAGAAACATAAAAGATCTCAAATCAAATTACAAAGGCTTTATTGGCATTATCCAAATTCTCCGAGGCTTGATCCAACAATCTCCCCAATTATGGATATGCCCAAACCCTTTATAATCTGATCTAGTAAGGAAGAAAAAAATATATCATACTTAATATGCATCAATACAACCAATTTCATTTATCGCCAACATAAAATACAACTCACCCTTTATACAAGATTTTCATTAAGGTACATAAGGCTTATTATACTTGAAGATCATAGTTACGTTTCTCTCTAAGCTCCATTGTCTCGGCTCATCGTATATGGTGTGTGGGCTCCAAGATTTGTCCATGGGCTAAGAATGACTTAATGAAGTATCGCACAAAGGCCCCGCAGCCTATCTCCATTCTACCGTTGTGGCACTTGCTTCTTGCCCTGAACGTCGCCTACCTTCCCAGCGGGACTCCAGGGGTGCGACGCCCAACTTTCGTATAATCCAGCTCTCTTCACAAATTTCTCTCACCCTGAGATACCAAGTGGTTCCCATTGATTCTTTCTTACAAAATGCTCCACAATCTGATGCGAATCAATCGACCCATTTGTTTGGACCGAATCACGAAGACATACATCATGAAATGTGGCGACATGATCCGGCATGCAATGAGATGGTTCGAGAGAGTTTTTCATGGCTTACTATCCTCAGCTAGCTCACACGAAGGATCGAATCGAGATCTACACTGGAAGATAAATTTCTCATTCCAAAGCATGGCATAACTTCTCAAACAAGTGCCCATCCTTGTATAGAGATGGAAATAGCTTCATCTCCATTTTAGCGCCTCTAAAGAAGTTGTCAATGTCTTCGAGCAAAGAGCCCTTCTCCGAACAAAGGGTTTCGAATGTCGGCCGGGAGAAAGGGTACAGTCGAGAGACATCTTCTCAGCCAAGCACGCAGCATAGGACTTCATTGCCTTGCGCACGCTCCATCCGCATCGAGTGGTCATACGCACATGATGGGAGGAAGGTGTCGTCGCGGATGAAGAGGGCCGGGAGGGGATGAGTCTGCCGAGGAGCTGGGCCGAGAGAAGCGGCCACGCTGGGAATTTGAACTCCCTAAAGCAATGAAGGCAGGTCGTCTCTAGCACGAGTGGATTGTCGTGGGTGGCGTGAGCCAGGATCGATGACACTCTCTCCCCCCGGTTTGGTAGATCACCAGAAGCAACGGAGGGCGAGCCATCGGGTGCGCCAGTCCGCGAAGGAGGTGACAAGAAATGGATCGGATCAGGGCAACGAGATCCATCTCTCGTTCCACGGAATGGAGGAACCGTTGGAAAGCTGGAGAGGAGTTAGCGCCAAGTGCATCAACCTCGCGGCGATGGCGGATATTTAGGCGCGATGGCTCGAGCGTGCCGCCTCCGGGCCCAGCGGAGAGCACAAAGGTCGGAGTGGACCGTGCCAAAGAGGCACGCCCAAGGGCCAACCGGCGTTGGAGGACTCTCCCGCATGATCAGGAGCAGAGGCGCCGCGGAGGAGTCCGGCAGGAGTATCGCAGCCAGCGGGCTAAGGCATTCCGGAGGGCTCGACCCGCTTTAACCACATAAGTCAACCACGGGAATAGTGTCAAACAGGAGAAGAGGGGCCAGCCAGAGGGGAAGGGACCCGGGCGGAATGGACCGGGCAGAGGGGGTGTGGAACGGCACATCCGGAATGGAGGCCAGCATAAGAAAGCGCGATCCAAGTTCCGCATGATCATGGTCTCCGGGGATAGGAAAGGCGCATGTAAAACACCAGAGATCGTTGGCGAAGGAGGCGTGCGGGCAAGGCCGAACGGAGTCATAGGTTCATTAAGGGTCGGCGGAGAGATGTCAAGATAATCTCCGGCCGAGGGAGGGCGGCAAGGGGAGCTTCCTGGGAGAAGATGGACTCTTCCATCAGCGCGGGCGTGTGGCAACATCGGTATCAACCGCGGCAGCAACAGCGGAGGTGGAGGGGAGTGGGACATCCGCAGCCAGGGGCCGAGGAAATAGTTTTAGGTGCACCGTGGCCGAGACGGCCCCGCATCCTCGGACGGGTCGGCACGACGTCGCGGCCGGGAGGCTCAGAGAAAGAGAAGGTTCGCAATGCATCGACCGACTGGAGGATCGCGGAATCGACATCGTGGGCTTGGTCCGCTCTGAGGGGTCACCACCGTAATCGCCTTGTTTGCTCCGAGGCGGGGAGAATGCGGGAGAGTCGCAGAGGGGACGTGGCTGTCATGTTCCCATCTCGGCGTAAGATAACGGAGGTAATAAGCCGAGGGAAATGGAACAAGATCATAGAAAAAGTAAATGGTCCGGGATGAAGACGCCGAAGACAATGCCGAGCATGCGCCCGAAGGAATGGTTCTGGGACCATTCTCATATAGCCTAAACAAGAACGTCCCCAATCCATCGAAGACCTTCAAAAATGCCGTACATGGCCAGGAGAAAGACCGGGAAGGAACCGAGTCCGTAGCCGGGCGAGCGGTGAGGGCAGCCTATTCAAGATGGTCGCCATGCGCCGATCACACCTTGGAAGGATTTGACCTTGTATTCCTTGCCTTTTGGGCGCAACCCATGGCCGCCTTTCGATCGGCATTCAGGGCCGCGTGTTCACCGGGGTAGTGGGGAGTCGCGGGAGAACTCAGAGGGAGGATGATGATGGATTCACCGCGAACATAGGAGAGGATTGAGTCGTGTACAAATAACTTTTGTAATACTCAATAATGTCATCGATAAGAAGATCGACAGATCGAGATCAAGTCGAGGATACGAGGCTTCGGAAAGGGCTAAGTCGGAAAAACCAGTTCGGAGGGTTGCAGAAAGCACCAATCGACTCGCATGGCCTGATTAACGCCGGATGGAGATTCTCGGGGTGCCATTGTATTTGAAGGTCAAGGACTAGAGAAAGGTGAGGTCTTGGGTATCAAAGGAGCAACGAGAGGTTTAGGATTTCAAATGAGCAATACTGCTTCGGGCAGAATGACCAAAATATATAAGACCGAGGCCGTGAATGCCGGTCGGTTCTAGGGATATGGCGCAGTGAAACAATGAACCGCTGATGTGCTGATGTCATAAGTCTTGATATCGGTGCGCCCTCCGAATGAAACGATGTCGTGGAGACCGCATGACCAAATAAGGGTAAAAATAGTTTACCATCCGGTGAAGTGTGCGCATCCCGAGATTTAGCATTTAATGAATCATCATGATTCCTCCTCAAAAAGTACGCGATCTATACTATTACATGGATTATCGCAATTTGACAGTTGTCGGGAGTCCGGAGGAATTAACCGACAATCATCCCCGAATCAATGATAGTCGAATGAGTATCCGGATTTAAAGTAGATCGTGTCCGTAGTAACGGAGTGCGAGAGAGAAAAGTAGTTCCTTTGCTGTCAATAAGTCGAAGAGAAGAGAAGTACCACAACACTTCAAATCCAAGACTATGGACTAGATTTATCATACAGCTTGTAAAGAAAATCTGAACTCGTAACAAAAAAAATGAACTAAAAATACAAAAGCTTAATTATGGCAAGGATTAAGTACGGATAAAAGAAAATACTTCAAATAAAAACGATATAATCCGAACTAATGAGAAACAGTAACTTGTGCATTACAAAGAATGTAATATACATATACATACGAGAGAATGATCAATATTATCGAATCAGACATATGTCAAATAATAAATACACAAGTTCAACAGGTCAACATAGCTAAACCGTCCTAACAACGACGTAGCTAAGATCAATTAAAAATCATATTATTCGACCTGATTAGGATTCATGAGTGAAAGATGAGGAAGTTAGACACATGTCGCAAGTAAGCGCTTGATTAGCCGATTAAAATGCATGGTCAAGAAGGAAAATACATCCAAGCATGCCACTATTCCCGTATTCAAAACAAAGATGTCCAACAGATCCTAAGTAAAGGTTTGGGAGGAGGGAGTATCCGAGTCATATTAGGACTTCACGATGTAATACGAAATTCCCCCCCCCGTAGATCATTTGATCCTCTCAATGAAATGCTCCCCCTCAAATGTGACAAACAGAAAGAGGCAAGAGACATATACGGGGGTATTAATGAATAATATATAAAGCATTTTCTCCCCTCGTAGACAGGTAATCCTCTCTGCTGACCTTCCAGCCAGGAATTCAGCACGTCTATCTTATTAGAAAACTATACTTCTTGTAGTTTTGATTGGGATCATGACAGCATTCATCCACCAGGTATTCCGAGCGACCCATTTCATTTCTTCAACTATACATGTTACCTGAAAATTTAAATGAACATGCTTTGTCATTTGGTGTTAAAGGGAAATTAAGATCACGAAACCGGAAAGAGGTGAATCATATAAACTTTAATTATGTTTCCAAGTAAGTCGACTTACTTCTGCAAACATAAGCATCCTCCCAATATGAAGTCGATATTAATATCGGGGCTAATTTAAGGCATCAAGGGAAGATGACAAGATAAAGTCAAGATGTAATCTTTTCAATAAAAGCACACGCATTTTCTGATACAAGTATACCATTGCAATTTAAATGTGAAGCTATGTGGTGGTCATCATACCTAATCTAAGAGTAGTTCAGAGAATCTTGCACGTAAAAGGCTTTGTAAGTATGTTCGCTGTATAGCTTGATCTTCGAGAAGAACATGTTCCGTGGAAATATGATTTTTGAGAACATGGTCGCGTATGAAGTGATACCTGACCTCAATATTTCGTCTTAGGGTGCATGACAGAATTGTTGCTGATAAAGAATTGCTCTAGTGTTGCTCAAAGAGTGGAATAGATGACATGTTTGAACCGTAGTCGTTAGTCGACTTTGCATCCAGAGTACATTACAAGAAGAACTCCCAAGCAGTCTATGTATTCCACTCCGTAGTAGTGGCCGATACTCTGACTATTTCTTACTGAACCATGAAATTAATCTATTTCCAAGAAACCGACACGCACCACTCGTGCTCTTCGTCGATGCGATATCCGCGAAGTCGGCATCGTAGCATCCTGATAAGTGTGAAGTTTGACTCCTTTGGGTACAGAGTCCCAAATTCATGGTTCCCTTGAGGATACCTTAATATCCGTTTAACATGAAGCATATGTGACTCCTTGGGATTCACCTGACATCGTGCAATGAGGCGTGCCGCAAACATAATAAACCGGGCTTACTTGTCAAGATACAAAGAAGGATCCTATCATCCCCTCTCAGAATAATATTTACCGATATGCCGTCCATATCAGGATCTAACTTGCACCGACAGCATGGGAGTTTTGACGGAGATGAACCTTCCCATAACAAACTTCTAATAAGATCGCGAAAGTACTTAGCTTGATTAATGAAATATTCCTTCCTTCAACCGTTTAACTTATATTCCCGCAGCAGTGGACAATTCTCCCATCATGCTCATCTCAAACTTGGCTCATCAACTTAAGAAACTCTTCACAAAAGCTGGGGATTTGTTGAATGTAAAATGACATCATCCACGTATATCTCTGTATCGATTAGAGTGTGTCCTTCTTTCGTAGAAACAAGGTGGTGTCAATCTTCCCTTGGGAAGTCAGGAGCAAGTAGGAATTCGACAAATTGTGTCATACCAAAGTTCTTGGAGCTTGCTTCAAAACCATAAAGCTCCAAGTTTGTAGACTAGATGCCCCGCTAGGTTCACGAAACCGGGAGGTTGTTCTACATAAACCTCCTCTCTCTTGAAGATCTCCATTCAGGAATGCGCTCTTTGACGTTCATTTGATAAACTATGAAGTTTTCATATGAAAGATAGTTCTTAAACATCCGGGATTGTCAAGTCTTGCTAATGGGAGCAAAGGTCTCATCATAGTCTATTCCTTCTTCTGGACGATATCCTTTGGCTACCAGTCCGCTTTATTCCGGATTACTATTCCATCCGTATCAAGCTTGTTCCCCAACACCCATTTAACTCCAATGACTCACAGACATAGTCCTTGGTACTAAGGTCCACACATTATTTCTCTTAAATCGATCTCGCCTCTTCCCGTACGTGTTTATCCGCCGAACTCGAAGATTTCATCTACCACCTTTGGTTTATTTGAGATGTAAAACATGAGTAAAGACTCATGTTGGAGGCGGCCGTTCTTGTTCTTACACCAACAAGCAGGATCACCAATCACTTGATCTCGAGGGATGCTGGTCCATCTCAGAATACTTCAGGCATGTGACGGGATGATTCTGAACAATTTAGCTCGCGTACCAGGTGGCTCTGTGTATCTGGCTGGTTGAGCTTTGTCCAGACTAGATGTTTCCGGTGATAGAAGGTACGGTAGAACTAGGTGGTTCTTCAACACCGTTTCTTTCTGTTAACTGTCCTGACGGACTTGAAGGTGTTCGGAATTTTGTGTAATCGTAGGAGTATGTCCCAGAGTTTACGGTAACCTGAGTCCGAGTCATCCGTAGCATCATCCATATAATTTCTTTGTGCCTCGCTGATGCCACGTGGTCAGGTCGATCGTGTAACAGAACATTCATAAACTTCGAATAATCGATGTCGCTGTCCATGACCTGCACACATTAGAATTAAGAAAGAACTTTTGACCAATCAAGATTAGCTTCATCAAAGTCACATGGATAGATTCTTCAACGTTAAAAAGTTTTCTATCAAGACTCGATAAGCCTTGCTATGTATGAGTACCCGACAAAAATCCCATCATCGATTTTTGGTTCAAATTTATTCCCTGTCTCTTTGCCATTTATCAATATATACAAGTACACCCAAAAGCTCAAATGTGAAATCAAGGTTTTCTGCCCTCTCCACATCTCATAGGGTGTTTTCATGGTACATTTATTTAAGTTGTGAGTCTCCTGTTTCTAAACATAGGCCTCAGTGGACACAACTGTTCCATGGACCGCAGAGCCGTTGCCCCCGCTAACATGGATCTACAGCCTCAACTAAAGTGCGATTCTGCGCCGCCCACTCCATTTTGTTTCGTGGAGCCTGGGAGCAAGAGAAGTCATGCCGTATGCCCCGTTCGCAACAAACATGATCTCATTTCGAAAATCATTCCTCAGACCATGATCACTCCCGATGCACTTTGCTCAAATTCTCGTTGAAGCCGTTTATCCAAACTGAAAAGATCTACTGTATGCTCAAAAGTTTGATCCTTTGATTTCAGAACATCACCCATTTGTATCTCAGAAATCATCGATAACCACAAGTGGCATATTCGCACCAGCCGCCACGGACAGAAAAATAAGACCACGTAGGTCCATATGAAGGCCAGAGGAGCGGCTTATTAAGTTAACCGATTTGCTCTAAAGCCTATGTTTGGTCTGGTTGGCCTGCTTGGCATTCTCGACAGAGAGTGTTCCCCTGAGAATTTGAGTTTAGGTAGACTAAAGTGACAAGATCAAGTGACGCTAATTTTAGACAATGTCTTTAAAGTTTAAATGTGCGCATCGTTTGGTAGCCATAACCAACTATCTTCATCTATAGCTTTAATAAGAGGAAGCATACAAGGTCAAGAATTATTTCTACACCACCGAGTATATGTCCTCAATCTCTTGATCCGGATAACTTAATATTCCTCATAAGTTTTTCATCAGACAGAGTCGGACATAAAGGAAACAAGTATAACCCTTTGTCACATAACACTGGGGACACTTACAAATTATGCTTCAAACCTTCGACTAGTGCAACTTTAAAGATCATACATACCTGCTAGCTAAAGTGTCATACCCTAAGCGCCTACTCTCACAAGGTCACCATATGAAACGGACGGACCTCGTTTTTTATTAACTTCTATAAAGCCAGAAGCCCGATCACCCGCCATATGTCCTCAGCATCCATCAAGGATCCACTGCTTTGTTTGGATCTTTAACTTCAAGCGATCCAAAGAATGCATTCCAGAGATGCTCCCTAAAGACAATAGTTTATACTGGGTGCCCAAACTTGTTTCTGCATGTTGGGAAGAGAGCAAGCTAGCAAGTAATGTCACCTACTCCGATTCTGATTTTGCTAGGACTTTTTAACTTCCAAAAACACTTTTAACTTCGTTAGTTTCAACTACCTCTTTTATTTGGGTTTTCTTGGGGAGACACTCATTTGTGCTTCAGATTTGTTTTTGCTCGAAGAAACCTTTTTATTAAACTCATCTTTATTGGTTCGACCTGATTACAAAGCCAAGCATTTGATAAACTTCAACATTCATAGTAGCACGACCCATTTCCCTACGATGAAACGTACATTATGCACGCGGGTACAAACAAAGGGATACAAGCTTTAGATTTTGCAGACTTTCTACTGCTCCCCGTGGCCTAATCCATCGCGCTTGGGTGACGCACTCTCCGCCCTAGATTGGCCAGCCTCTTGCCTTTCCTTTTCGGTGCCAGCGCTTTGGCTTTAATCGCAAGCAGCCTTCCTCTTCGTCATTAGTTACGGGTGCTAATGCTTTCGGGAAGTGCAAGAATTGCTCTCAACTCCACGCTCATAACCAGGAAAGCACTCGAAATAAAACCATCCAACGGCTTGGGAGTTACCAACAGATATAAGTTGGTTAGTTTTGGAGTGAAATCTCGGAGGACACTCAGAAATTTCGAGCATCGGAGTTTGATGATCTGAGCCTAGGCTTGGTTTGACTCGAATATTATCCGGATCAGTTCTAAATGTAGAGGCTATTTCCTGATTTAAGCCACTAATGATTCATTTCCTTTCCTGCTCTGTTCATTTTCTTGTCTTTTTTACTATAACTTAAAGCTCAAAGATTTGGGTATTTAACGTATGATTTTGAATAGATCACATACTTGGTTTCTTTCCTCTCGGGGGCTCGATGCCCTTTTCGAGTCTAGTAATAAGTAGTTCAAGACGTTTATTTTGACTCTTCATATCTTTGTACATTCGAGTAATTATTAGTCTCTCATTTCTTTTCATGATCACATACGGTTAAGAAGAGATTTTCACCTACCTACGAGCTCGGAGATGTATACCTCAAGATTTGCCATGGTGCGCAGGTTCGGCTAGGAGTCGTCTCATCATCCGAGGATTCCTCTTTCTTCCGAGCCACCGATGTACTTTGTTACGAACACCTTCCTCTCTTGTTCTTGTTGTCCGAGGTGGCACGTCGAGGAGTAATCCTGTCACTTTTCTCACCGTCTTAGATTGGATCTCGCATTCCTTGGCCCAAAGGACTCGGGTTTCCCATAGTTGCTATCTGGGAGCTCGACTCCGACCTGTCTTTCCTTCTAGATGATGAGGAGCCTCTTCGAATCCTTTTATACTTTCCGGGCTGAATCGTTCAAAGGATTTGACAAGATATAAGAGCTATTTCTCTTCTCGCTGCCTCGGGAAGTCGAATAATTCTCTCGACTCATCCGTATCATCCTCTGGCGTATCTTAATGGAGATTCAGAAGCTTTCGGGTGAGCCACCTCTTTTTCTTTTCATTATTTTCATCACTGGGCCAAGGTATCTCGAATCTGACCTCACGAGTCCGAAGCTCTCCATATATTTCATGGCGTAAACGGCCACTTGGTCGCTCGCATCCGGAGCTGCCAGAGTAAGAATGGATTCAAGAAGGACGTAAAGAACTTGCCATTGATTTCAGACCGAGCGTAGTGCCTATCGACGCTTAAATGCACTGAAGCTCGTCGAATCTCCGATAGATGCTTTCAAGTGATTCACTGTGTTCAGGATCAAACTCTCAAAATTCTTCGTCGAGAGCTGACATATCACATTTTCAGATTGGGACCGACTCTCATGGTGATCAGCGCTTATCCCAAACTCGTTCAGCGACGTGTACTCGGACGTCCGTGGAAAGTTCTAATCCAAAAAGACGATGTAACATAAGCCGTAGCCTTTTTCACTAGCGCACCGGCCAAAGCTTTTTCATCAAGCAGTAAGTTCTGCATCCGCTTCGCCTTCTAACTCCATGTTCTCCGATGGGCCATCTAATCGGGAATCTCCCGATGAAGACAGGCCACATGAGATGACACACATACCATAAACATTTCATGCGAGCTTTCCACCGATAAAGCTCGCGTGAATTTGGGCGGTTTTGTAAGGACCCGTACTTAGTTAGTCACGCTTTGCCTTCGATAGATGGTTTTCTGGATTATTGACCGCCGAATTACGGGCCCAAATGCATTCAGTGCAAAAAGGAAAAGATGTTAATGATGTCCCCTATCTACCATGGGTTTCAGTGCCAAAATGAACGTGGATTGTGAGGTGCACGTGGAAATGGACCCATTTCACGTGCAAGTGAGGTTGTCTTCTCTACGACGCAAGAGGCCAGTGAAGTTCCAGCGCATTTGGAGTGCATATGAGTCGCACGTGAATGGGAATTCACGTTCAAATCAACCGACAGCCATATTTTGCACGGCTCCCTTGGTTTTGACATTCTAATGATTTTTCTCCAAAGGACCATGTCGAAGTCTCCGTATTTAGCCTATATGGGCGCGAAAGGTGCTAACTTGTTGATCAAAACCACATCAGTTTGATCCTGATGCATTTAATCAAAACTACGTCAAGTTGAGTGGCAAGTGTCATATAATGAGCTTCAGTTTTGAGGTTTGTGGTTCTTGTGTTCTCTTTTGCCGCAAATGTCGCAAAGAGAGAGAGAGAGAGAGAGAGAGAGAGAGAGGATCTCCAAGTACTTGCCTTGGTTCATGGTTGAAGGTGTCTAGCGTGATGTTAGACAAAGTCCGAGGTAGGGATTCATGCTCTTCCTAACTCTCCTCTATTCTAGGATATTCACCATATATATATGTAAATCCACTATGGTGTGTGACTTCCTTCATGGATTTCGGGCTCAAGGGCATGTTCGCCGATTCGATGTCAATTTGGCCCGAGGATTTTCCGGTTTTGTTTATGCCCACCATGTGTTCGATGAAATGTCTGTGGGAGGTCCGGCACACTATGTATTTGATAAAATGTCTCGTAGGCCTCGCATATGTATTCAATATAATGCCCGTGAGACCTCAGACATGGGTGTCTCGATGGTATACCTACGTGACCGGGTGTGTACCGTGTTTCGATTTCTATTTGACTTTTTCAGTCCTAGCGAGGTCGATAGGTGTGGGCGGTTTGTATCCGACCATGTCGGTCCTCTCAGATCAAGCGTAAATGTTGTGCCGAGTTTACATGTCGGTGACGTACCGCTATGGCTGCTCGGCGGACTGCTTCGAGACCCAGCTTGCTGGCGGGCCAGGCACAATAGTCGGACCCCTTTGAGATTTGATCAGGACGTGGTCTTGAGTCTTGCAAGACTCACGATGGTGGGCTAATTCTACACCCATTCCCGAGGGTGTACGGCGCCCAGGAGGTGGTCGACCATATCTAATCCTGTGGCAAATGCTCGCATTGGTGTCCATGCAACATTCGCCCGACGTGGTATGTCATGTCGCCGTGGTGGCGGGTGTCCTTCGCCCTCCAAAGCGGGCTCGTGTAAAGAGTGTTTATCGGGTGGCGTTGTCGCTTAGCTTAGGCACGACACGAGCACAAAGATACACATATCACGCATGTGTGCAGGCTGACTGCCCTGGGGAGACTGATCCCTTACTGAAGTGAAGTTTGCTCACCCCCTCCTATAAACCGTTTTTTTGGTTTAGCCAGCGGGTAGGTGAAGGCCGAGGAGCTAGGCCCTCGAGGTCGGGAGTTTTATGCTATTTTCTTGTTTTTTGTTTCTGGATTTTTTATGTTCGGAATCTCGGTTCATGGGTTTTTTTTCCCCTTCCGGGTCAGAATAAACATTTAAGCCGTTCGAAACGAAATAAAATGAATGTTGTTATTCAATTCCTGGCATGGTTTGGGGGCGTGAGCATGCCCCTTGGCATGTTAGCCCGGTTATGCAAAGTCCTGGGACTACACCCGTGCCGTAAGTCCTTTTAAGGTGCTTCGGACCAACCCCTTATCTTCAAAGGAGATGGCAGTCACTACTCATTTCCACGCCGAAGGAAATAAGGTGACAATATGGTATAAGAGCGATAGTTTATGTCTAGTGGACCTGGATAAGCGGGGAGGCTCGGTCGCTTCGAGACTCTAGGGAGGGGCCTAGGACACGCCCGATCAACGGGTCCTATCGGTCTCCTCTGGTGTACTGTGGGTGTTGGACTACAGTGTAGCATTTGCATTTGAATTTAGGGTGCATACACGCATCGGGGCATTGGGGCACTAGTTTAATTCTCAGATGCATATCTTGGATTGACATGTTGCCGGGCTGAAATCCGTTTGCTTTAAACAAAATTTTGTTGTTGGGGAATTCGGTGATTTTCTCGGGAGACTTGTTGCTATGAATTGCTGCCGGTGCTTCGTGATTTACCCGTGTGTTTAAATGTAAACGTTACTGAAGTACCTCACGGCCCACGGGACGAGGGTGCGTAGAGCTTGAGAGAAGCCGATCCTAGTTTGGTTTAAATTATGTTGACTATGCCTCCTAGGAGAGTAACTCGAGCTACCCCAATCTGTGAAGATGAACCTTCCCCGCCCGTGGCGGAGAGGAAAGAGGACAAAGATGTAGGTTTACGATCCCCTCGGAGCGGATCATGGCCCAAGTCCGGGGTCCAAGCGAGAACGTGCAAGGCATGCGTGAGACCTCAGGGAGAGATCCTAAACGAGGTGCGTCAGAGATTACGGCACGATAGGTAATGCCACCCCTCCACCCCGTGAGGGCGGAACCTCCGTGTAAGTCTGAAAGGCCGGTGAGGCGGGAAGAGGGGAGACGGTCGACGCAGTTCCGAAAGGAACATCCACCAAGGCTCGGGGGAGGAGCCGAACTCTGGAGCAGAGCACCGGCTACGGGCACATCGAGCATGTGTTCTCCTTTCTTCGACCCCCGGGAGGAAGACAAAGTGAGACTCCCAGTCCCTGAAGTCGAGGAGGAAGCCTCGAATGGTGGCTGAAGATTCAGCAGTAGCCAGACACGGAGACCATGGCCCTGAATGAGTTCCTCCAACTGTCTACGAGGGGTTCTTCCGGAGTCATTGCGGTGTCAGCCGGGAGGAGTTCAAAACAGTCGGGCAGTGCATCGCGCCTCGCAGCTAGCAGACGAGCGTGATTTCCTGGGCCGAGTCGGCTTGCTCCGTGCTAAGATCAAGGGAGGACCCGGGCGCCCATAAGTTTACCATGGGTCTCAAACCGGCCCGGCTATAGGGTGGAGATGTTGTTGACCAAGACCCATGCCAGGTCGTGACACCGCCAAGATTGTGAGAGAGGACAGAGGAGGGAAAGCCACGGCTCACCAGGAGCGGACGGGCAGAGTGGCGCGACAAGCACGAGGAAACCAGGAGGCGTAAGGTCGAGCCCGGAATGGACTTTTCCCAAGGATAGGCCAAGCTTCAAGGGCTCCGCCGCATCCCGTTGTTTGGAGGACAGGGAGTGGCTGAACTTCCCAAGCGGGCGTACCTCGACTGCGGGCTGTCAGGCATCGTCCAACGTGAGCGCTCAAGAAGCACTTGACGTGTCATAGTCTGGTGGGAAGGTGGGACACATCGCAGGGTGTGGTTCGTGAAGGGGGAGCCGGAAGCTGAAGACAGGGAGCAGTGGGTGGGGACTCATTTCTTAGGCCCACACCCTAAGCCGCCATTATTCAAGGCCAAAGTTGGTTCCAAATACACTAGGCCGGCTGTGGGGAGAGGCAACCACAGGGAGGATCGGAGGGGCGGCCCCTGGACCGCAGGCGTGAGGCAAAGGAAGGCAAGTCAGGCTAGGGTGGGGAAGGCCAAGGCAGTGGTCGTGCTACCTCCCACTCGCCCAAATGGAGGAATTACCATCACCCCCGAGGAAGGGGAGCGACCTTCGGTGGTTCGAGGTACTATTCTAATATCTCGCACTGCTGTTGCCGCATTGCTCAGCCACCGAGCTTCATGTTCCCGATTGCTAAGTCGTGCAGAGCCTTCGACTTGATTGTGGGAGGTCGATCATCTTCCGAGGGTCGAGTCCCCATATGGGAGGCGCTGAGTTGATCCACCAAATGTGTCGAGAGTGTGCGCTACGATGAGAGAGGTCGACTCCCTCATTTCGATTTATACGTAATGCCCATGAGGACTTTTAGTTTGATTCCTGGGACGCGATCGTCGATGGCCCTGCCAAGATCTATCAAGCATTGCGATGAGTATCATTTACTACACCCACAGATCTTCCCCGCACTTAGTGGGCGGACAGAATGCCGGGAGAGTCGGACCGACGAGGGAGCTTGCCAGGGGCATCATTACCCATAAGCCGCCCCCAACCTTTGAGGAGGAAGGTAACTTAGAGAAAAGGGTGTGGGCGTGATTGTTGCCGAGGATTTCCATGACGTCTTCCCCCGGGAGTTGTTTGAGCTGCCTCCACACGTAAGCATCGAGCTCACGATCAACCGTTGTCAGGGGAGGGACCCATCTCACAAGAAGCATAGGTCGGATGGGACCCCAGTCGCGGAGCTCTACAAGGTATGGAACTGGGAGATAAAGGTTTATCCACTCTAGTACCTCACCTTGGGGTGCACCGGTCTTATTTCATAAGAAGTGCATGGTTCGCCAAGGATTCTCAGATTGATATCTAAGTCGGGACCAAGTAACTAGAAGAACAAGTACCCTTGCCGCGGATTGATTTAATTTATTCCGACTGGAGGAGCACGGTGGTTCTCAAAATCGATCTATGCCGGATATCATCAATTGAGGGTCGTGAGCGAAGACATCCCTAAGACGGCGTCAGTATGTGTACGTGACATCCATGAGTGGTTAAGGATGCCTTTGGGGCTCACGAACGCACCTGTCGTGTTCATGCATCTAATGAATCAGGTATTTGCCCCATACTCCGGATTCCTTCGTGGTGGTATTTATTGATGACATCCTTTTGTGTACTCCAAAACCCAAGTCAATTGCTTGAGGAGTACTTGGCGGGCAGAAAGCCGCAGGCACTACGAGATCATCACTTGTATGCTAAATTTAGCAAGTGTGACTTTCGGACGCGAGAGGTGCATTTTCTTGGGCATGTGGTATCTCGCCTAAGGAGCTGGAGTGGACCCAACCAAGACTGAAACCGCAAGATCTTGGAAGAGGCCCACAAATGTTT
>JAKCVP010000105.1:0-18978 GCA_023512835.1 Taxillus chinensis
TTAGATCGAATCATGAAGACAATTTCCATCTTGAAATGTGGGGCCACACGATCCGGATACGGAATGAGGATAGTCAGGGAGAGTTTCCACGGCTTGCTATCCCTCAAGTAGTCTGGGTTGATAAAGGACTCAAATTCACATCTATACTCGGGAAGATATGCCCTTATTCCAAAGACGGGCAGAACCGTTCTTTCAGATGATGGAAACAATCTCATCTCCATTTTAGCAAACTCTCAGAAGTAAGCTTCTGTCGCTGCACAGCAGGCCTTTCTCCGAACAAAGGGTTCGAACGTTGTCCTGGGAGAAGGGGTACTGTCGTAGAGACATCTTCCTGGACAGAATACTCCAAGATAGGACATCATTGCCTATTCGGCCACTTCCCGTCCGCAGACCAAGAGAAGGGGTCACACACCGCGACGACGGGAGGAAGGCGGGCCATGGACGGGAGAGGACGGAGGAAGAGGCCGCAAGCCAAGGAGCTTCGCCGAGAGAAGCGGCTACGTTAGGGAATTTCAACTCCTAAAGCAATGAAGAGGCAGACCGCTTCTCAAACACGAGTGGATGAATGCGAGGCATGAGGAGCAAGTAGAACGGGATGACACTCTCTCCCGGTTTGGCAAACATCGCCAGAACAACCCGGAGGGCGAGCCACCATGTGCGCCGTGTCCCCCAAGGAGGTAGGACAAGGAGCGGGAGACGACGAGGCGACAGGTCCATCTTCTCGTTCCATGGAGTGGAGGAGTCGGTGAGGGCGGAGAGGAGCTTGGCGCTCAAGAGCATCAACCTTGGCGGGACGGGGCGGATATTTGGGGCGCTGAGCTTGGGTGTGGCAGTGGGCCCTCATGGAGAAGATAACAGCTGGGAGTGGGCTGCAGGCAAAAGAAGAGACGCCAAGGGCCAACTCTCGGAGCTTGGAGGACTTCCGTTTAACAATGAGCAAGAGGCGCCGGTGCGTAGCCTCTATGAGGGAGTAGCGAACAATACAGAGTCAGGGCGGGCATCCGGTACACAGGCATCCGAATGGCTGACCTCGCTGGACCGGATAAAGTCAACAACGGGGAATGTCAACAATAGAGCAGAAGGTCCAAATTTGGCGGGGGAAGGACCCAGGTAAGGCATGGTCCGGGTCGGGAGGGTTGGGAATGACACATCCCGAATGGAGGCCTGGCTTAAGAAAGCCTTGGTCCAAATTCCAGATGATCATATGTCCTGGATCGTGTACGCAGAGTGCGAAACACCCGCGAGATCGGTGTCGAAGGGAGGCGGTGTGGGTAAGGCTAAAACGGAGCCAGGGTCCGTTAGGTGCTCGGGAGAGATGGTCAAGGTAATCTCTGGGTTAAGGGTAGGGAGGCAAAGGAGCTTAGGATAGTCCGGAGACAAGAATTATGATAAAGAACGGCGTATCAACCGCTGCGGGAATTAGCGGCAAGGGAGGGAGTGGGGCATCCACAACAGAGCCAGGGAACTGGGTCCAGGGACATCAAGGCCAGATGGCCGCGCAACCCCGGAGGGACTGCACGCACGCGTCTGGGCGGGAGGTCGAGAGATGGAGGGTGTAAAGAGATGGACCTAATCCCGAGGATCGTGAGGAGCGAGGCGACGCCGTGGGGCATGGTCATTAAGGGGTCACCACAGTACAATCGTCTTGCTATTCCATGGCAATGAGAATGCGGAGAGTCGCAGAGGGGACGGTGGGTCGTCATGTTCCCATCAGAGCGTAATATAGCGAAGATAATGAGCGGAGGAAAGGGAACAGCGGCTCCACAGGCGAAATGGTCCGGATGAAGCATGCCGGAAGACAACGCTCAGGATGCGCCCAAGGAATGGTTCTTGGGTCCACCATGCTACAAAGACTGGAACAAAAACGTCCCCCATCCCATCCAAGATTTTTCAAACGCCCATACACGGCCGTAAGAAGATCGCATTAGCCAGAGTCCAGAGCGGGAAGTGGGAGCCAAGAGCATCGACCAAGATGACGCCATACGCCAAAAGAGCGACCTTTGAAGGACTTCCCCTTATATTCCTTGCTCTTACAGGTGCAACCCATGTAGTTTCCGCCAGGGATCGGCATCGGGCGTCTGATTCACTTGTGGGGCACTGAGAGCAAGAGAACCCCGAGGGTATCGAGGATGGATTCACCCTCGCGAACATGCAGAGACGATGGAGTCGGTGGTACAAATGGATTCGTTGGTAGTCTCGAGAATGTCGTCTATAAGAAGATCGCAAGATTGAGATCAAGCTCTAGATGCACAGGCTTTCAAGAGGGATTAATATGGAAACTAGTCCCGAGGGTTGGGGCATACATCCAATCGACCGACGGTCGGATTCACGCCGAAAGAGAGGCTCGGGTGCTATTCTGATGAAAGTTGAACGGGTGCGAGGGACGGCGAGGTCTTAGGAAATCAAGGAGCAATCAGGAGGTTTAGTGGATTGACCACGGTAACACCGTGCTTTCAGCGTACATTGTATATATAAGCATCGAATTCGTGAACGGCTATCGGGTCTAGGAATGGCGAGTGAAACAAGAGACCGCTTGACTGTGTTGATGTCATTAGTCTTGATATTGGGTGCCCCAAATTAAGATGATTTGGAGATTTCATTTACTCAAGTAAGGATAATAACTATTTCATTCCTTGGAAGTGTATGGGATCCCGACACACGCATTTAATCTAATCATCATTATTCCTCCTCAAAAGCACGCGATATAATATAAGACATGGATTATCGCACTTTGACAAGGTCGGAGTCCGTAGAATGATCCCACAATCATCCCACCAAATGTGGACAACGAGTAATGAGCATCCTGGATGAAAAGTAGACTGTCCGATAGTAATGGCGCGTGAGAGAAAAGTATATTCCTTTTGCCGTCAATAAGTCGTTGAGAAGAGAAGTAACACAACACTTCAAATCCAAGACTATAGACTGGATTTATCGATAAGGGTGCAGAAGCAAATCCAAACTCAGCTCACAAAAATAAGCTAAAAGTACAAAAGCTTAACAAAAAGTATTTAAGACGGATAGAGAAAATAATGCCAAGTGAAGAGATATATAATCCGAACTAATGAGTGCCAGAACTTACGCATTACAAAGAATATGAAATAGACATATACATACTAGAGAACGATCAATTTGATCAATCAGGGTATAGTCGTATAATAAATACACTAGTTCATATAAATCAACATACCAAACCGCCCCGCCTAACGACGTAGCTAACATTAATTAAAATCATATGATTCGACTCAAACTAGGATTCATGAGTGAAAAATTAAGAAGCGGGACACTTGTCAAAAGCAAGCACACATTATCCGATTAAAATGCATGGTCAAGCAAAAAATACATTCAAGCATGCCGCATTCGTTTTCAACAACGCACGTCCACATGATCCTAAGTAAAGGTTTAGAGGAGGAGTATCTCGAGACATATTGGGAGTTATTACTAAGGTAATGCATGAAGCTTAGGCTCCCCCGTAGATCATTCGATCCTCCCAATGAAAGGCTCTCACTGCATTGTTTAGAGAGGTCGCGGCATATAGGCTGTATTACTCGACTATTTATAAAGCATTTTCTCCCCCCATAGATCATACATCCTCTCAAGAGACCTTTCCGGCTTAAAGAATTCAGCACTGCCTATCTTTATAGAAACTATACTTCCGTGTCGATCAGACTACTATCAGGTATTCATCCACCGCATTTATCAGGTGATCACGAAATTAAGATCAGCGAAATCCGTAATGAGGTTAATCATATAAACTTTAATCATGTTTTGCTAACCGATTTCACGGAAACGCAAAGACCCTCCCCGATGAACTTAGTGAGAAATATCGAGCATAAACATGAAGTTCGTGTCTATAACTAACCATGAAGTACAACAATGCATGTTCGAAGTAACTCCTCTACGGATAATAAAGAGGTTATGCAAGTAAAAGTCAAGACACCCAATTTGAGAATAGTTCTAAAATCTTACATCAGTGGGCTTTATCAAGATATCCACACGGACCATCCACAGTAACATGTTCCGGGGATATTGCTTTTTAAGAACATGATCACGAATCTAAACTATGCTCACGACTCAATATGTTGTCTTTGACGATGACGATTATTATTGTGAGCAAAGAATAAGAACTATTGTCACAAGAAAGTGGAACGTATGTCATGTTGCAGCCGTAGGTCAGAGTCGACTTTGCATCCAGAGAAGCCGAGAAAAGAACTCCCACCAGCCATATATTCCGCCTAAGATATGCCCATACTGAATTCGCGTTTACCGAACCAAGAGATCAATCTATTTCCAAGGAATTCGCATGCACCATTGGTGATTTTCCGTGCCTATGCGACACCCAAAGAAAAATCAGCATCGAATATCCGGATAGGCGAAGTTGGACTCTTTGGGCACCGTAGTCCCAAATTAATTGTCCCTTTGAGATACCTTAATATCCGTTTTACATTAAGATAAGGCGACTTTCTAGATTTGCTCCCGATATCTTGTGCGATGCAAGCTGCAAACATTATGTCCGGGGCGACTTGTCGGAGTGATACAAAGATGGATCCAATCATCCCTCCGTACTTATCACATTCACCGATTTGCCATCAACATCGGGTCGAACTTCGCATCGATCTAAGATGGAGTTTTGACTTAGACTAACCTTCCATACCAAACTTCTTGATCAAGTCGCGATATACTTAGCTTGGTTTATTAATGTCCCTTCCTTCGGCTTGTTTGACTTCGATCCCAAGGAAGTAGGATGCTTCTCCCATCATACCCATCTCAAACTTGCTACTCCATCAACTTGGCAAATTATTCATAAAGTTTCGGATTAGCTGATCCAAAATGATATCATCCACGCATATCCGGACGATCGCAGTACGCCCTTTCTTCGTAAGAATAACATGGTGTCAATCTTCCCTTTTTGAAAGTTGTAACAAGTAAGAATTCGAAAGTGTGTCGTAACTGTGCTCTGGAGCTTACTTCCAATCCAGCACAAGGCTTTCCGTAATTTATAAACCAGATGTCTAAATCCTGGGTTCAACGAAACTCGAGGTTGTTCAACATACACCTCCTCTTGAAGATCTCCATTCAGAAATGCGCTCTCGACGTCCATTTGTTAAACTATGAAGTTTTCATATCAAGCATACGCCGTAAACATCCGGATTACCTCAAGTCTTGCTACCGGAGCAGTAGGTCTCATCATACCTATTCCTTCTTCTCGACTATATCCTTTAGCTACTAGTCTCGCTTTGTTCGGATTACTATTCCATCCGTATCAAGCTCGTTTCTGTTCACCCATTTAACTCCAATGGACTTACCGAGACTTAGGTCTTGGTACTAAAGTCCACATATTTTTTCTCTTAAATTGATTCTGGCCTCTTACTTAGTTTATCCAATTCACCCCAGTGCTTCATCTACCACTTTTGGTTTTATTTCCAGATGATAAATACGAGTAAAGACACATGTTGAAAGTGGTCATTCTTGTTCTTACACACAGAGGGATCACCAATCACTTGATCTCAGGGATGGTTTCGGGTCCATCTCAGAATTCTCCCGCGTGATGGTCAATCTCAGCTAATTTGAAGCTCAAGCGAAATTAGGTGGTCTGAGCATTATCTCGTGGTCGAGCTTCTTCCGACCAGATGTTTCCGTATTAGAAGGTACTGTAAAACTACGTAGTTCTTCAACACCGCTTTTCCACAGCATTGGTCTGACGAACTTTAAGGTGTCCCGAATTTTGGGTATCCGAGGGAGTATGTCCGGAGCTTAATGGTAGTCCCGAGTCCAAATCATCCGTAGTATCATCCATATAACTTCTTCAGGCCTCGCCGATGCCACGTGGTCGTGGTCGAATGTGTAACAGAACATTCATAAACTTTGAATAATCGATGCTGCGTCGCCCGGGACCAGACATTAGAACTTGAAGAAACAACTTTTTGACCAATCAAGATTAGTTTCATCAAAGGTCACATGGATAGATTCTTCAACTTTTAAAAAGTTTTCTATTATAGACCCGATAAGCCTTGTTAGCCGTAATTAGTACCCGACAAAAATCTCATCATCGCATTTTGGTTCAAATTTATTCCTGCTTTTTTCGTCATTTATCAATATATATAAGTACACCCAAAAGCTCTAAAATGTGAAATTGAAGGCTTTCATCCCTCCACATCTCATATGTTTCCATGGTACATTTATTTATTGGAGTTCGCTCAACATGCAGGCAAGGACACGCCTTCAGCCCATAAACCGAGAGGAAGTGTCGCCTCGCTAACATGTATCTTCCACCTCGACCAAAGTACGATTCTTACGCCGCCTACCCCATTTTGTTGTGAGCTCACAGAAGTCATGCCGAACGCCTGCTCGTAACAATATGATCTCATATCTGAAAATCAAATTCTCAGACTTATGATCACTCCCGACGCATTTTATGTCACCCTTGTGAGTTGCTTATCCAGTGAAAAGATCTACAAGATGCCTCAAAAGTTCGATCCTTTGATTTCAGGAACATCACCCATGTGTATCGGGTGAAATCATCGATAACCACAAGGGTATATCTTGCACCAATTACCGAAGGAATGAATAAGACCACATAGGTCCATAGTGTAAAAGTTACCAAGGAGCGAGATATTGAGTTAACCCATTTGCTCTTAAAGCTTAAGTTGGTCTGTTTGCCAAGTCGCATTCTCACAGAGAGTGTCTCCTGAGATTCGAGCTTTAGGTAAACCAAGGACAAGATCAAGTGATGCTAACTTAGATGTTGTCTTAAAGTTTAAATGTGCGCATCGTCAGGCTATAACCAACTATCTTCATCTCAAGCTTTAGTGAGGAAGCATATAATGGTCAAAAGAATTATTTCTTAATACCATCGAAGATATGTCCCCATCTCTTGATCGGATAACTTAACATCTCCTGATAAGTTTTCCTTATCAGATAGGTGTTTGATATAAAGGAAACAAGAAATCCTTTGTCACATAAATTATCGACACTTAGCAAATTATGCTTCAAACCTTCGACAAGTGCAACTCTAGTGATCGATAATATTCTACATTGGTTAAAGTGCCATACCCGATGTTTCCTTCGTCGGGTTGTTGCCATACGAAACGGATGGACCTCGCTTTTCATTAACTTCAACAGTAGTCCGATCACCCGTCATATGTCCGGAGCATCCACTATCGAGGATCCACTTGCTTTGATTGATCTTTAACTCTCGTGATCCGCATGACATTCCAGAGACTCAAAAACAAACAGCACTTTTTCGTGCCCAAACTTGTTTCCATGGTTTGAAAGAATACGAAAAGAATGTAAGGGACCCGTACTTGAGTTGGGCCACGCTTTTGCCTTTCGAAAGTAGAGTTTTTCTAGATTTTGACCTAGTGAACGGACTCCAATGAATTCACGTGTAAAAGGAAAGATGCTTTTAATGATGTCTCATCTACCACTAGGTTTCGTGCCAAACGGACGTAGATGTGAGGTGCACGTGAAATGGGTCCAATTCACGGCAAGCGTGGTTGTCTTCTGCTGATGCAAGGAGGCTAGAGTGAAGTTCGAACCCATTTGGAGTTCATTGAGTCGCACGTGAATCGGGAATTCACGTGCAAATTGGCTGCAAGATTATTTTGTCATGGTTCCCTTGGTTTTGTCATTCTAATCATCTTTTCCCAAAGGGACCATGTTGGAATTGTGACTATTTTGTGTGTATGGGTGTGGGAAGGTCATTCTTGTTCCATCAAAACTACGCGTTTCACTGGACTTCACTTAATCAAAACTACGGCCTTCGATGTTGTGTTTGCCTATAAGGAGGAGAAGCCCCTCTGCTTTTGGGTTAGGGTTTGTTGCTCCACCAGCCGTCGCAGAGAGAGAGAGGGAAGGAGAGCTCCTGTCTACCGCACGCCTTGCGGGTGGTCAGGTGGATTTGGGAGGACGGGGCTCGACGGGATCGGGACATTGTCGTGTTGTCGCGTTCTTTTACTTGAGGTAGGGGTTCTCGTTTTTTCCTAAACCCTCCTCTCGTCCCAGGGTTCCAGTAAGACATGGGTTATACCGTTATATATACGTAATCCATATTAAAGATTCCCTATACGGATGTTGGCCTTCAAGTGGCATTGTGTGATTCTCGAGGATTACATGCTATATGTTCGATGAAAAGCCCGTGAATATAGTCGTGTGTATATGCTCATTACGTGTTTGGTAATATGCCCGTGTGGGTCGACTCCTGGACGAGTGTATGTACGTATGCCGGTGTTGCTCTATTGCCCGAACGGCCGGGATCATGCACTTGTGAACGGGTGCACACCAAGTGTTTGGTTTTATGCTTGGGTGATCAGGCGTGTGGCTGGGTGCATGACAGCGCTTATCCGGCCTCAAGAGGCGGCTAAACTACTTCGCTCGAGAGGCGGTTAAACCAGGGGCCCAAGAGGCTAAACTACTCTGACTCGAGAGGCGCTAAATGGGCCGACCCAAGAGGCGGTTAAACTACTTGCTCGAGATGTGTTTTGTTCCACCGTGTGGGCAAGGAAGATTGTAATTGTTGACGTGGTTGTTATTATGTCTCGTTCGAAATTATCAGAACACGAGACCGCACTTGGACACATGGCATGTAGATGCTGTGGAGCATGGGATGGCCTCGGAGACATGATCCCCACGAGCTCGTGGTCGCTCACCCCTCCCACCGTGTTTGTTTTCCAGGGACTTACAGGCATTAAAGGATACACCAAGGGGGAAGACCATAATTATTTTTACTCTCTTCCATTTATGTTTTGTTTTTCTTATCGGAATTGATGTAACCCCAAATGGGGAAAGGATTTTGTTGTAATAAACGGTTTGGATTACTTTAATAACATTACTTTTCTTTAACGTCAGGATGTTTAAAATGTGATATTCTTGGTTTTCAGATCCCAACCCCTTTGCCTCCGTGTGGTAAAGGGGAGTCACGCACCGGTTTCCCGGCCGGAAATCCGGGGCGTGACAATATGGTATCGCAGCATGGTCTAGTTCGCCCAGGGTGGTGGGGCGGACCCGGGTTATCCTAAGTCCTTCGGAGGAGCCCTGGAGGGACACGCCGATCAACATGGTCCTCTTCGAGCCTCCAAGGTGTACTTGTGGTACCCGGTCTGTGGTAGGATTTGTACGCATCGGCATTAGGCACTAGTTGCATTTGTCAGAATGTACGCTAAATCTGGATAAATCATATGATTAAGTGAAATGCGCAACTCGATTTGTTTCAAGCAATGTCGTACTGAATCACAGAATGATCGATGTAACGTATGTGTGTAATGTCGCGTGATAAAGGGAATTGATCACTGGGGCAGAGGTAGTGACGCGACAGATTATAAAATTGTTTTGACGTTGGGCTTCTTACTTCGTGTAGTAAGAATGCCGCCGAGAGAGTGACACGTGCGTCCGGGCAGCATGACGAGTCATCCGCCTACGAGGGTCCGGTGCGGGACCGTCTGGCTGAGGGCATGCGTTGTTATCGGTATAGCTACAAGAAGGCATCCGGGGCCGGAGGTACGAGAGCTACGAGGGACTCCGGCAGACGTTCGGGGAGGAGGTGCGCCGTGAGATCGGGCAGGAGGTGCCACCACCACCACCACTAGTAGAGCTGGTCCATGAGCGTGAGAGTTCGCTGTGTGGTGTACCAACTGCAGCAGATGATGTGGTGTTCGAAAGGAACAACCTCCGCGATTTAAGGAGGGAGATCCCCCTTGGGGTCGAGGCAGATCGAGCATGTGTTCTCCTTTTCTCCTGCCCCGGAAGAGGACAAGGTGCGGGGGGGGGTGGGTGTTGAGTTCGGAGGTGGGGGACCTGGGCAATCATGCTTTGGGAGGAGTTCTTAAAAGGATGAAGCAGTTCTTCCTCGAGCTGACGTTACACCCCCCCCCCCCCCCAAAAAAAGTAATGAGGAAGCCATGCCCGCACCCGAAGGGACAAGGGGCCGGTGCAAGCACCTTAAAAGGACCTCTAGCACGGTGCCCTCCCAAACTCGCATAATCAGGCCAACATGCCAAGGGGCATGCTCCTCGCTCCCAAACCATGCACACAAACACAAATCAATAACAACACCTCATTTTATTTCATTTCAAAGGCTAAATGTTTATTACAACCCGACTGGGGAAAAACCCCTATAAAGCCATAAATAAAACCAAACCAAAATCCAAACACATAAAACCAAAGTACAACAAGGAAATAATATAAAACTTTCACCTCAGGGCCTAGCTCCTCACCCTTCACCTACCGCCCCGCTAAACCCCGCAAAAGAATCGCTTTATAGGAGGGGTGAGCAAACCACAACCTGGCAGGGATCCAGCTTCCCGCATCCGTCCCACTCGTACAACATGCACGATATGTGTACGCTGTGCTCGTGTCGTGCCTAAGGCTAAAGCAAAGAACATCACCCAAGAAACACTTTACCCGAACCCGCACCGGAGGGCAGAGGACACCCCGCCACCACGGCGACATGACATACCACATTCAGCGAATGTTGCATGGACACCAATGCAACATTTTCCACCCGAGTCGATATGGTCAACCACCTCCTCGGGCGCCATATCTACCCTCGTGGAATGGGTGTGACTTAGCCCACCGTCGTGAGTGCTACACCGAGACTCAGACCACGTCCCGGCCAAATCTCAAAGGGGTCCAACTATCGTGCCGGCCCAAATCTCACTTGGCCTCAAACAGCACCAACGTAACAAAGATAACATTACATCTCAACATGTAAGCTCAAGACAAAGATTTACACTTTATCTCGTATGACTAACATGGTCAGATACAAGCCACACACATCAGCCTCACAGGCTTAAAATCAAATACAAATCAAGCACAAGACACACCGCCGCACAGTGCATATCATTAAACACCCATATACCAGGTCTCACAGTGCATTATATTGAATACATGGCACGCAGCCTCACGGACATTTCATCAAACACATAGTGTGCAGGCCTCACGGACATTTCATCAAACACATAGTGGGCATAAACAAACCCGTAAAATCCTCGTGCCAAATTAACATCGTAATCAACAAAACATGCCACTCGAAGGCCAACATCCATATGTGAGATCACACCTATATGGATTTACATATATATATAGGTGTATATCCTAAAACAGAGGGAGTTAGGAAGAACATAAATCCCTACCTCAAGCTCTTTGTCCTATCCTCTACGCTAGACACCTCCCAACGACGCGAACCACCACGGCAAATGCCCGAGATCCTCTCTCTCTCTCTCTCTCTCTCTCTCTCTCTCTCTCTCTCGCAGCAAAGCAGCAGCAAAGGAAAGAACACAAGAACCCTAAATTCAAACTCAAGCCCTCCTTATATAGACACTACCCACATCAAAACGACGTAGTTTTGATTAAGTAAACCCAGGATCAAAACGACGTAGTTTTGATCACACAAGTTAGCACCTTTCCGCACCCATATAAAGCCAAAATACTGAATTTCAACATGGTCCTTTGGAGAAAGATCATTAGAATGTCAAAACCAAGGGAACCATGCAAAAATATGGTCGCACGCCAATTCGCACGTGAATTCCCAATTCACGTGCAACTCCAAATGGACTCCAAATGCTCTCAAACTTCACCCCTAGCCTCCTCGCATCATTTAAGACAATCACACTTGCACGTGAATTGGACCCATATCACGTGCACCTCACATACACGTCCGTTTGGCCTGAAACTTCTGTGGTAGATAGAGGACATCATTCTAAGCATCTTTCCTTTTGCACGTGAATTCATTTGAGCCCATTCACTAGGTCAAAATCTAGAAAACTCTACTCGTAAGGCAAAACCGTGACTAACTCGACTAACTTAAGGTACGGGTCCTTACATCCTCTCCCCTTAAGACTTTTCGTCCTCGAAAAGAAAAGGTGGAATGAAAGAAAACAATCACAACCAAAGCATAGGCCTCTAACACCCTCTAAGACAAATTAATACACAACAAATCACAAATTATTTCACACATTTATACACTCTACATGGTCATAACTAGTCGGGCAAGTACCCGATTATGTTCAAGTTTGATGCTTGCCCTCCTCCCCTCCTTCGTAGTTGTTCGTCCTCGAACGTATCAGATAATGAGCACGCATCTCAGCCTCACGCTCCTGTGTCTCTTCCTCCAACCCTCGGTGTTGCCACAACACCCGAACCAACGAATAGCTCTTACCTCGCACTGCTCGCGCTTATCGACAATACGAATGGGTGTCTCGACAATGACACATCCTCTCCAAGATCCAGGGTACCCCAATCTAGCACGTGGGTGGGATCCGGATGATATTTCCGCAACCGGGATACATGGAAAACATTATGAACTCGCTCAAACGAGGTGGTAACGCCAACCTATAAGCAATCTGTCCAACTCGCTCAAAATCTCGAACGGTCCAATGTACCGAGGGGACAACTTGGACCTGGCCCCAAATCTCTTATGCCCTCTTCGTGGAGAAACACGAAGGAATACGTGGTCTCCCACCAAAAACTCCAACGGTCGGCGTCGGCGATCCGCATAAGACTTGCCTCGCTTCCGAAGTAAAGAAGGCGTCGCCGAATCAGCCGAACTTTGCCGTAGCCTCCCGGACCACCGAGGTCCTAACAAAGCCGCTCCTCCGCCTTCGCCCAACATAATGGAGACCGACACGGCCGGCCATACAATGCCTCAAACGGGGCCATCCCAATCGAAGATCGTAACCGTTATTATAGGCAAACCCACCGTGAGGAAGGTGGGAAGCCCATGATCCTCCAAAATCAAGTACACAAGCCCTCAACAAGTCTTCCAATGTTTGAATGGTCCTCTCTGACCGACCATCGGCCCTCGTGGACGGAATGCGGTACTCAAATTAAGTCGGGTTCCCAATGCTTCGCAGACCTCCCCAAAACCGGATGTAAACCGCGCATCCTGGTCCGAAACACAGACAAGCAGCACCCGTGCAAGCCGACAATCTCATCAACATACAACCGGCTTAACGTGCCGACAGAGTCGCGCTCTCGAATTGCCAAGAAATGGGCCGACTTAGTCAAGCGGTCCACTATGACCCAAATCATGTCCTTCCTCCCAAGGGTAGGAAGTCCCGTCACGAAGTCCATGGTAATATGCTCCCACTTCCACTCGCCCACAGTGTAAAGGCCGCAATCGACCAGCGGGTCGTTGGTGTTCGCTTCACTTGTCGACGTGGCAGGCACTGAAACAAACTCGCTACACTCCGTTTCGGGCCCCGGCCACCGTAATCATGCGCGAACGGCATGATACATCTTAGTTCCTCCCCGGATGTACAGCCAAACGGAATGATGAAACTCCCTCAAGACATCCTCACGCAAGGGAGGTGGTACCATCGTACGCCCCCGAAATTTCACCATGCTCAACTCCTTTCGTCCAGCTCCTTCCGACAGCCTTCCGGCCTCTATCCGGGGCCCGATCACCTGACAACCCACGCCGCCTAACCGTCCTCACGGACACGCTCGATACAACTCGTCGCATCGCTGAGAGGACACAGATAGCTCCCTCATCGCCGAAAGCAAGCCAGACCAAGCATCGCCAACCGTCTCCATCATTTTCCATTCTCTCATGGAAACCTCAGCCTTTCCCTTTCCTACTTAGCGGCGTCGGCTACTAAATTTCCCTTCCTGTGCGTGTAGAGAGCGTGAAGTCAAACATTTGCAGGTACTCGACCCACCTCCGTTGGCGCAAATTTAGGTCCCTCTCGGGTGAAGATATATCGTAGGCTTTTGGGTCGCATATACCACAAATTTCTCTCCCAATGTAATGTCGCCAAGACTTCAGGGCAAAAATAACCGCCGCTAACCCGTGTCGTGTGTCGGGTAGTTTTGCCCATGGGACTTCACTGTCGCGAGCCATATGCTATGACTTGGCGTTTTGCATCGAACACACCCCAGCCCAACGCGAGACGCATCACAATACACCTCGAACGGCACTCCTCCCGCGGTAGGCTCAACACCGGTGCAGAGTCGGCGAGTCTTCAACTCCTCGAATGCCTCGCCGGCACTTGTCCGTCCACTCGAATTTGGCTCCCTTCCGGGAAAGAGCCGGCCATGGGCGCCGCCAACCGAGAAAATCCTTCCACAAAACGCCGGTAATACCCCGCGCACCCAAGAAACTCCGGGATCTCAAAAACATTTGTGGGCCTCTTCCAAGATGCCACGGACTCAATCTTGGTCGGTCCACTCTAACTCCTTCGGCGGATACTACATGCCCAAGAAAATGCACCTCTCGCATCCGTAAGTCACACTTGCTAAATTTAACATACAAGTTGATGATCTCGTAGTACCGCAAAGCACCACGGCCAAGTGCTCCTCATGCTCGGCCTTGGGTTTTGGAGTACACAAGGATGTCGTCAATGAATACCACCACGAAGGAATCCAAGTATGGGGCAAACACCTGATTCATTAGACGCATGAACACAAAGAGGGCTCAGAGCCCAAAAGGCATCACTAGCCACTCATGTTGTCCGTACCGCACCCGAACGCCGTCTTAGGGATGTCTTCGCTCCCGACCTCAATTGATGATATCCCGAACGCAGATCGATTTTTCAGAACCATCGTGCTCCACTCACCGGTCGAATAAGTCATCAATCCGCGCAAAGGGTACTTGTTCTTTACCGTTACTTGATTCAGCCTTCCGATAATCAATGCAAAGTCGCAACGAACCATCCGCCTTCTTAGCAAACAAGACCGGTGCACCCCAAGGTGAGGTACTCAGGACGGATAAAACCTTTATCTCCCGCCCTTTATCTCGCTTCCAAGCTCCCGCAACCCAACAGGTCCCATCCGGCATGCTACTTGTGAGACGGGTCCCACCCCGGCAACAGCTCAATCGTGAACTCGACACTTCGTGTGGAGGCAACTCCAACAACTCCCCAGAAAGACATCCCGGAAATTCTCGACTACATCCTGCCACACCCTTTCTCTAAGTTACCTTCCTCCTCAAAGGTTGTGGTGGCAAGCCTATGGGTAATATTGCCCCATAGCTCCCTCATCGGTCCAGCCTCTCCCAAAGATCCCTATCCCATTCACCCACTAGGGTACAGAAGATCCCGTGGGTGTAGAAACGATACTGCCGCCTATAACAACTAATCTTAGCCTCGAAAGGCCATCAACCACCCATCCCCTTAATCAAACTAAAGGTCCTCATGGGCATTACATACAAATCAAATGAGAGGTCAACCTCTCCTATCGTAGCAGCACACCTCGACACATTTGGTGGATCAACTCCACTCCTCCCATCGGGGGACTCGACCCTCGAGGTCTATCGCCCTCCACACAATCAAGTCCAAGGCTCTCCACCAAGGACTTAAGAATCGTGGAGCACGAAGCTCCCAGATCAAACAATGCAAAGAACAACAAGCAAGGGATATTAAAATAAGACTCGAACCACCGAAGGTCCAGCCCACCTTCCTCGGAGGGTGATGGTAATTCCTCCATTTCACCAGGCCGAGGTAAGCCGCGAACACCCCGCCTTGGCCTCGCCCCACCACTAGCCTCACTTGCCTTCCTTTTGCTCCCGCTCGCAGCCCACCGGGACGCCCTCCGATCCTCCTTGTGGTTGCCTCTCCCCCCGTGGGCCTAGTGCGATCGGAACCACCGACCGGCCCGCCACGAACGTGCCGGGCTTGGGGGTCAGGCCCGAAATTGGGTCCCACCCCTTCCTTGTGCTAAGCTTCCAGCCTCCCGGCCGCTCCCCTTGCCGAAACACACCTTGCCGATGTGTCCCACCTTCCCACACCTGGCGACACGTCAAGCGTCGTTTGGGGCACTCACGTTTGACGTGCCCCCGACAAAGCCACAACAGTACACCCGCTGGGAAGCTCCCAAAGAAGACTCCCTCGTCCTCCAAGGTAACGGGATCTCGGGCGGAGCTATGAAGCTTGGCCCCCATCCTTGGGAAAAGTCCCACCCCGGCTCAACCTTCGCCTCTTGGTATCACCGTGCTTGTCGCGCGCGCTTTGCCCCATCCGCTCCCCGGTGAGCCCGTCTTCCTCCTCTAATCCTCTCTCAACAATCTTGGCGGTGTCCACGACTTCAAGATAGGTCTTCGGGCCGCAAAGATCTCCACCCTTTGCTTCGCAGGCAGGTTTGAGACCCATGGTAAACTTATGGGCCTTCGTGTCCTCCCTTGATATTGCTTCCGAGCAAACCGACTCCGCCTCTGAAATCTCGCCATACTGCCACCGAGCGCGATCCCCGCTTCAGCCGCCGAACTCCTCCCGCTTCGCCACCGCAATGACTCTCGAAAGAACTCCTCATGGAACAGCCGGAGGAACTCCGCCCTGTGCCATGGTCTCCATGTCCCGGCTTCCCGAGATGCTAAGCCACCATTCCAAGGCTTCCTCCTCCAACCGCCGGATCGCTAGTCTCACTTTGTCTTCCTCCCGGGTCGAAGAAAGGAGAACACATGCTCGATCCGTCGCAGCCATGCTCGCGCTCCTAGAGGTTCGCTCCTCCTTGAACCTTGGTGGATGTTCCTTTCGAACCGCGCCAACACGTCTCCCTCTTCCCGCCTCACCGGCACTTCCCGCCTACACGGAGGTTCCGCCTCACGGGGCGGAGAGGGTGGCACCGCCCGTCGTGCCATCATCTCCCGACGCACCTCGTTTAGATCTCTCCCCGGAGGTCCTCACGCATGCCTCGCACGTTCACTTAAGGCTCGGACTTGGGCCATGATCCGCTCCAGGGATCATCGCCTCACACGCCGTCTCTTCCCTCTCCAAAGACGGCGAAGATTCATCTTCTACAACTGAGTAGCTCCGGTTACTCTCCTAGAGGCATCGTCTACATAATTTAAACCAAACTAGGATCAGCTTCTCTCAAGTTTCCACACCCTCATCCCCACGGGCCATGAGGTACTCAAGCAACATCTACATTTAAACACACAGAAAGTCACTTAAGTACACAGCAGACTATTCATAGCAACAAGTCTCACGTAAAATCACCGAATTTCACAAAGAACAAGTTTCAAAGAACATAGCATGTCCAATCACAATACTCATACAGTAAATTAAACTAGTGCCCTAATGCCAACGCATGTACGCACCCTCAACCCAAATGCAAGTGCCCTACCTTGGTCTAACTACCCCCGAGTACACCCTGTAAAACCGGATAGACCACGTTGGATCGCGTGTCCTATACCGCTCCTAAGAGTCTCGTGCAGAGCCTGGCCTCCCCACTATCCTAGGTCCACTGCACCATGAACTATCGTCTCGATACCATATTGTCACGCCCCAATTTCCTTCCACCTGGAAAAGGAGTAAGGATCGCCCATGCCCGCACCCGAAGGGACAGGGGTTGGCGCAAGCACCTTAAAAGGACCTCTAAGACGGTGCCGCCCCAAACCCGCATAATCAAGCCAACATGCCAAGGGGCATGCTCCCGCTCCCAAACCATGCACACAAACACAAATCAATAACAACACCTCATTTTATTTCATTTCAAAGGCTAAATGTTTATTACAACCCGCCGGGGGAAAACCCCTATAAAGCCATAAATAAAACCAAACCAAAATCCAAACACATAAAACCAAAGTACAACAAGGAAATAATATAAAACTTTCAATCCTCGGGGCCTAGCTCCTCACCTTCACCTACCGCCCGCTAAACCCCGCAAAAGAATCACTTATAGGAGGGGCGAGCAAACCATACGCTCGCAGGATCCGCCTCCCTGCATCCGTCCCACCGTACAACATGCACGATATGTGTATGCTTGTGCTCGTGTCGTGCCCAAGGCTAAAGCAAAGAAACATCACCCAAGAAACACTCTTTACCCGAACCCGCACCAAAGGCAGAGGACACCCCGCCACCACGGCGACACGACATACCACATTCAGCGAACGCGCATGGACACCAACGCAACATTTTCCACCCGAGTCGATATGGTCAACCACCTCCCGGGCGCCATATCTACCCTCAGAACGGGTGTGACTTAGCCCACCGTCGGGAGTGCTACACCGAGACTCAGACCACGTCCCCGGCCAAATCTCAAAGGGGTCCAACTATCGTGCCTCGGCCCAAATCTCAGCCACTCAAACAAGACCAACGTAACAAAGATAACATTACATCTCAACATGTAAGCTCAAGACAAACATTTACACTTTATCTCGTAAGGACTAACATGGTCGATACAAGCCACACACATCAGCCTCATAAAGCTTAAAATCAAATACAAATCAAACACAAGACACACCGCCGCACAGCATATCATTAAACACCCATATACCAGTCTCACTGTGCATTATATTGAATACATGGCATGCAGCCTCACAGACATTTCATCAAACACATAGTGCGCAGGCCTCATGACATTTCATCAAACACATAGTGGGCATAAACAAACCCGTAAAATCCTCAGCCAAATTAACATCGTAATCAACAAAACATGCCATCGAAGGCCAACATCCATATAGAGATCACACCTATATGGATTTACATATATATATATGTGTATATCCTAAAACAGAGGGGAGTTAGGAAGAACATAAATCCCTACCTAAGCTTTGTCCTATCCTCTACGCTAGACACCTTCCAACGACGCGAACCACCACGCAAAGCCCGAGATCCCTCTGCGCTCTCTCTCTCTCTCTCTCTCTCGCAAGCACCAGCAGGAAGGAAGAACACAAGAACCCTAAATTCAAACTCAAGCCCTCCTTATATAGACACTACCCACATCAAAACGACGTAGCTTTGATTAAGTAAACCCAGGATCAAACGACGTAGTTTTGATCACACAAGCAAGCACCTTTCCGCACCCATATAAAGCCAAAATACTCAGAATTTCAACATGGTCCTTTGGAGAAAGATCATTAGAATGTCAAAACCAAGGGAACCATGCAAAAATATGGTCGCACGCCAACTCGCACGTGAATTCCCAATTCACGTGCAACTCCAAATGGACTCCAAATGCTCTCAAACTTCACCCCTAGCCTCCTGCATCATTTAAGACAATCACACTTGCACGTGAATTGGACCCATATCACGCGCACTCACATACACG
>JAKCVP010000106.1:0-18631 GCA_023512835.1 Taxillus chinensis
AGGCCTGCCATCGGTATACATACCGCCACGTCAACTACATAGCACCATCGGTGCATCACGGTGAGAACCCAATGTCATTGAGCCTAAGCCTAACTCAAACCAACATACCAACACCTCAATATGGTCTTAAGGTATACAACACTCCTTTTTAAAACTGTAGCCAGTCTTCAATTTTTCAGTCGATCCTTATTCCCGACTAAGGAAGAGATACCTATATAGGAGTTGTTTTATAAAAATAAAAAGTCCTGGCGCATTGGGTTCACATAGCATAACCAAGATCATCTGATTTTTGGGGGATTTTTAAGATGTCTAACTCATTTCCAAAAATTCCTCTTACAAATAACGGATTTTTTCTTAGGATTTTAACTAAATCCCATTTTCACATTTTGAAGGAGTGGGAATTAATTTTTCTAGTATTTTTTTTTTGAATCCAAATGGGGGTATTTGTTATTTAATTGTAACTTAAGTATAATAATACTTAGGCACAATGGTTTATAATGCTAACCGTCCAGGTCCCGTTCAGGGCCCAGTTGTCCAATTACTGCTTTGTTGGAGCTCCGACGTGAGCGCGTAATGCAGCGCACCTTAGAGACTTGTAATCGGATGCCAGACTCGTAGGCCTTAGCGCCTACAAAGACAAGGCGGATCTTGATCTTCGACCTTGAATATGACCCTACGAACTACGAACCTTCGAACTACAAACTACTAACCTTTTGAACTATGACCCCAACTTTGGATACTTAAATTTAAACCCGTAACACGTCGGGGTATTGTTCATTGTGTCTTTTACTGTTCTTTGTTGGAATCAACCCATCAACCCCCGCATCGTCTCAAACACGCATTTTACGCTGCTGAAACTACGATATCTACCTAAAAATGTGTCCAAAAACGCTCTAAATCGCACAAGAACAACTAAAATACGCACATATAATTGCAAATTCGATAAATCTGAATCTAAACCCGATTTCCATTCACTTCTCAACCATCACTTAAATCACCAGTTATACACCCCAAAATCACAACACATCTCTACATTGATCTAAATGATTCTTAACTACAGATCTTATGCTTAACCATCATCTCTAACCCGAATTGATTTCAAAATCTAGGGTTCATGTTCAATTTCATAAATCATGATAAATTCGCCTAGGATCTAAAACAGAATCAAGATAAGGAGTTCCAGACACCTACCTAGAGTGATTCTTTGAACTCCACAAACCCAAATCGCCCAAGGCTTCAAGCTTCAAGCTCTCTCTCTCTCTTCTCTCTCTCTAAACGTACTAACGTGATAACAGAAGTGAAAAGCTCCTTTCTTTTCCTCGTTATTTATATTTCTACCAGTCATTGACCAATAACCGACCTAATCAATCATTGACCTAGTCAATAATTGACCCTCAAGGTCCCGAACTCCAAAATTGAGTCAAAACGCCGAAAATACGGTAATTCATAACACTAAACAACATATTATTACACCCAAATGACCACCCAAACGAAAAATGTACAAATAAAACCCCAAAAAGTCAATAATCGATTCAAAGGCCCGACATGGAATCGGGCCCAGGTATAGTCAAAATGCTCACATCGGCGACTACGCTACCATCCGAATAGTTGCATTCCCATAGAATGACTATCTCTCAAACCTATCTACCCAAATATTAGTCTTTCTAAGAGTCCCCTAAGAGTGCCTAAGTCAATTAACGATAATGAAAAGTAGATTCGAGACTCCAGGGTCAGAGTGGAACCTTACAACGTTAAAAAAAAGGACTCTCAGACTCAGAGTAAGATCGAAGAACTAAACCAAAAAGATCGACCAACTAAAATGAATGTAACAGAATCCTCCAGAGTCGAATTACAGGCTCAAGGGATACAAGGTAATTTAAGGAACTTATCGGACTTCCTCGCAAAGAAGATCGCATATGCGTAAAGTAATAGCTAAAGGATCGCAAATTTCGTAGAGTCGAAGACTCGTAGAATATGGAACTCAAGTACATGAGCAAATGCTAAAAGGCTAAGGAAGAAGTAAAGTATAAGACTGTAGAGTCGAAGGTTTTCAAGGTCGAGGACCGCAGAGTCGAAGACCTCTTACCAAGTAAAATAAGTGAGAAACCCAAAGGTCATAGACTAGAGAGCTAGGTGCGTAGGGTTCACTTGTTGTAACTACGGGTAGATTAGGCGCACTTCAAAGAAGTCACTCTAAAAGCCATTAGGACAGTCATGGAGACTCGAGAAGTCGTAACCGTCAGTCATAGACTTACAAGTTAATGGGGTGACACAATAACTTAATCTAACTCGAACTTTAGCCCCTGAGACTCGAAGATATGTGAGTCGTAAACTTGCGTATATCAACAATATAAACTCGAAGTAAATTTCCGTAACCTCAACAAGCTCTACTTGAACCTTGAGTAATTAAACTTATGAGACACACCACCTTAAGACATACTTAAAACCTAAGCATATTCACTTAGCGATATCTTCAACTAGGGTTTGTACAGTAAGCCTATGTTATTCGAAGCAGTAGAGGTGCGGTTAATACCGCATTAATAGAAACAACCACTTTCCACGGATGAACAGCCAAGACCGATCATGCCAGTATGGGCATGCATGGTAGCATGGGCAACAAATCTACAAATCAGAGCAGATCAATCCATTCCCTCACATCCCATATCTAGTCGCGAAGTCAATCGTCTAATGGACAACTAGGCGCATAACAATCCAAACTTAAAATATATATATCTCTCTCACACTTAAACGATAAAAAGTGGAGTTAGTCTCTTTCTCCGAAAGCGTGGAATACACGAATACAAGAAAAAGGATTCTTACACACATTAAAATATAGATCTTTTTGCCGAATTAAAAGAGAGGTTCCAACTCTAGAGAGAGAGAGACTTAGAGAGAAAAAGAACTTCGCCCAAGGCCGCGTGCTCGCATTGAACCAAGATCAAGATCAAGCATTATGATCCATCAATGTACTTGTTCACCCAAGATTCAACACGATTATCTAGACCACCCTGGTGTTGTTTTCCACAAATCAAAACTATCACGGACCATTCCTTACAATAACTGAGATATGTGAACAAAAGGAGCATTTACTAAACTTACATTTATCTCATGAGCCATAACTCACATTATCAATCAAATTACTATTAGCTATCTTCTCCATAAATACTTTAACATAGTTATCCTTATAAGTCCCCACATACCATAAACAGTCTAGCTTAAAAGCACGAAGAGAGCTATTCACCCCCTCCAGACTCACTTTGGGACCTACAATTGTTTTTGGATTGTGCAAGAACATGGTTGCACATGACAAAGGCCATTGTCACGTGCAAGCTCCAAAGGCTTTGACAAGTTTGAAATGAGCATGATGGAGATTATAGTATTTCTTGGAATGAAGTTAAACAAATTAAGGATGGAATCTTTATCAACAAAGCTAAGTACACACGAGACTTAATTAAGAAGTTGAATGCAAACTCAAGACTCCCATGCCAGTCAAGATCAAGTTGAATCCTCGATCTTAACGAATCGTAAATGTGATAGAATACGGAGGTATGATAGGATCATTGTTGTATCTTATGGCAAGTCACCGGATATCATATTCATAACCTGTATATGTACAAGATATCAGATGAATCCTAAAAAGTCAAACATGTTCCATGTCAAACGGATATTACGGTATCTTAAAGGGACAAATTTGGGACTTTGGTATCCGAAGAGTCCAATTCTCTTTATTCGGATATTTAGATGCTGATTTTGATGGGTGTCGCATGGAGCTATGAAGAGCACTAGTGATTTCTCGGGCCTCGGAAACGATTGATTTCATGGTTCAGTAAGAAGCAGAATTTCTGTATCAACCTCTACTCAATTAGAAGGAATACATAGCTTCTGGATTCTTTGCGCTCAACCTGCTGATCGCAAAGTCAACTTACGACTACGGTTTTAACATGACATCTATTCCTTTATATTGCGACAACACCCACGATTGCCATCAACAACAATCCAATCACGTACCCAAAGACAAAAGCACATTGAAGTCAGGTATCATTTCATCCGAGATCATGTTCTCAAAAAAGCACATATCTCTTGAACATATAAGTACGGATGATCAACTTCTTGCACATATTCACCAAGCCCCTACCGATGCACGATTTTCTGAACTACTCCTCAAATTCGGTATGTTTGACTTATCTGCATAGCTCTAATTTATTCATTCAAAGCAAGATTTCTTTGAACATGCATCGTGTTTTTACCAGGGATGACACTTCTTTGAATACTATACCTTGATCATCTTTACTTGTCATGCATTGTGTTAATAATATTCTCATACTTCATTTTGGGAGGATGCTTGGCGCTTCCAGACCGAAGTCGCTTAGCTAATATAATTAAAGATATATGAATCTAACACTCCTTTAGATTTAAGCGATTCCAATTTTCATATTACCACATGTTTAATGCTTTTTCATATTCATTACAATATTAACATGCCTGGTTGAAGAAATAAAAATGGGTTAACTCGGAATGCCTGGTGGATAAAATCCATGATTGTTGATGCCGATTAGCCTCTGAAGTGGAGTTTTCCTCAAAGATAAGACAACAATTTTCAAGATCTCAATATTACAGAAATGTCCATCGAGGATCGCATGGTCTCGGGGGGAGAAAATGCTATTTATTACCCAAGTAATACACCGCTTTATATGTCTCGTGACTACTTTCCTTAATGTCTATCTGAGGGGGAGTCTTTCTTGAGAGGATCGTAAAGATCAAGGGGGAGCAAAAAATCATCTATTACTTCGTAATAACCCCCCGATATGTCCCGGATGCTCTACCCCTAATCTCCTTTGACATATGCTTTGATTAAGAAATTGATCCTTAACTAGTATGTATGTGTCTCGCCATTTTTAATGCATAAGTTATGATTATTTTAGTTTGGATTATGTTAACTTCGTATACGTTTTTGGGACTTAACAATCCCTACCCCGTTAAGTCTTAATATTCTTTTAGTTTATCTTTGTGAGGCTAAGCTCGAGATTTCTGTTTTGTATCTTCATCGATGTATATCTTATACGATGTCTCGGAATTGAAGTGTTGTGGTACTTTTCCATTCGAGCTTTAAGACAGGAAAGGAATCTATAAAAACACTTGTTTCCATGTGGACTCACTGCTAGTCATAGGATATTCTTCCTATGGACATGCACTACCCCCAGATGAAAGTTGGTTCAATTCCTCCTGACTTTGGAACTCTCAACTCATGATAAACAAAGGTATTATCTTACATAGCGTATTTTTGAGGAGGGATAATGATGGTCCATTTAATGCTTGTCTCGAGCCTCCGGCAATATTTTCTTTTCAAATTTTGGAAGTATGAATACGGTTGTCATTCATGCACGGTTGTCACCGCACCACAAAGACCTAGCTTCCCTTCCCCTCTCATCTTAACTACATTGGCAAACCAAGCACTCTATAGATACATAGGACCCCTTGTGGAAGGAAGGAGTTCTGACCCTCCGAATGGTTCCCGGAGCTGCGACTTTCAGCCACCAGCAACTTGCTTGCTTTCTTGTCCAACCAGGTGGATCTTCTTATTGAAGACACCTGCTCCTTTTACCGGCACTTTACTCACTTCGCCGATGCCATCATCCCCTTGTAAGAGGTCGGGCCGATTGTCATCACACCCCAAGTTCTTAGGGATGTGTTTCATTTCTGTTGGTTCTCATTATTAACCAAATGCCTAACCCATGGCCGCATCATTGGTTGCCCCAATAAGGTGAAGAGTTAAGATGAAGTCCTTCCCAGGCCGTTACCGTTTTATGGCCACCATATAAAGCTGTTGCCTTATAGCTTTGTACTTCGGCTCTTGACTGGGTCCCGTATGCCTTTGCTACCGCAATGTACGGTGCTCGAGCGTCTGTGGCTCGATTGGGGTTCCTTCTCGTTAAACTTCCGAGCAATGGTCAAAAATTTGTCTTTTGGGTGATTCTCTTGGGGTGTTCAGACATCTACGTAGGATCACTTCAATGATCGTTTGGTTATCCCTTCCCTCGACCCTACTCCGCGTATCTCACCGAGGGAACGCTCACCGTACCCTCTGCCACTTTCGTCCCATATGCCCATGTTATTGTTTGGAATAAGAAGGTAGTTCCGTTGAGACCCTGCCGCAGTTTGGGTCACGAGGTTGTTAACTCACCAGTCCTCCGATTCGGTCAACTATCGCTCCCGCACTCTCCCGCGGCTCCCAAGACAACGTCGCGGCGATTCTTCTCGGATTGTAGGGCTTTCAGCCTCGTTGTCTTCAGGATAATTCATCGCTCCTTGTGAGCCATCGCCTCGCTCTCCTATTATGATGTTGTTGTTAATGTCTTCTACTACCGAGTTGCTGATGTCATGATCTTCTCCCGAACATCACTCGAGCACCGTCTCAAGACTCAAGACTACCTCGACCATCTCCCTGTGACATACTTTCGGATTGTTGGGTTAGCTTTCAGTCTTGCTCACACGCCTCCATCCCCGATGATCTGCGGGGTGTATTAACTTAAATAAATGCGAACCCGGATGCCATGATTTCTTGGAATATTAATCACGGCTTCTTGATGATGTCGCCATTCGGGATGCTCCTTCCTTCGTTGCTGATACCCCTTCCCTCTCCCTCTGTCTACTCTTCCCATGCACACAAAAACCCCTACATGTGGGAGAGTCCTCCAAGGTGCCTAATTTTGCCCTTCGCACATCTCTTTTAACGATTCACTCAAGCTGCGCTATATGCCTTAGTTGATTACCACGCTCGTTCCCCGAGTTCCGGATCAGGCCATCGCCACTAAAGTTGATATCTCGATGCTCGACTTCTTTTGCCCTCTTCAACTCCTCGATATCCATGGAGCAAGCGATAGAGTTGTTAAATAAAGCCCAGAATTTGGATGATGGATAAAACCCCATGTAATTTGATTTGAGACATTGCATGTTTATTCTTAAGTTATTGCAAAAGATATGATCTTAACCAGACCTTCATCCTGAGAGTAAAAGGCGAGACAGATACATAATCCTGATCGGGGACAAAATGAGTGTCTCCAAATACTTGGTAAATAACCAAGTCACACTTTATACGGAATAAAAGATCATTTGTGCGGACTAAACACTTAAAAGTATGGATAAGGATCATCAATACTTTAATGGACTAAGTTAAATAGATGAGGAATAAGAATCCGAACACATCTAGTACGGAGTAAGAGAAATTTATCACGGAATAAAAGGCTAAATCTTTCACTAAGCTGTGACTAAGGACAAGAAGACACGAAATAAGGAATCGAGTCTTTCATACATGCGAAGTAAAAAACAACTTGTGTAGCATAGGATCCAAGTCCTTTATTTGCACGGAGTAAGAAAAAGAAGTATAGAGTAAGGAATCCAAACTTTTACTCATGGAGAAGGGATGCCAACGATACGGGAGTCTTAACCTAATCTTTCAACTCATGCGAAATAAGGAACCATGCGGAGTAAAGAACTCGTATCGAGAAGGAAATGCTGATACGGGACAAGGATTCCAATATCAAACTACATAGAGTAAGTAACCCTGAAATGCAATAAGGATCCGGGCAGCTTCATTAACACAGAGTAAGGAACTTTCTAACGAGATTAAGAATACGTTACTTTAACTTATCATCTTCACATTCAAGTCGTTAGCTCGCCGGTGACCCGAGTAAGACAACCTAGTTGAAAACCTAAATAATCTTACACGTGGATCACACGGATATGTGAGACATAACTTTAATCGCACGGAACTCGCAAAGACACTATATTTTACAAACTCCAAGATCTTGAGCTCCATCCGTAGCAATCAAGGCAAGAGAGATTTTCGAGGACCAATCACGTCGCACGTTGCTGGAAGAACAAGTTTAAAGGATGTTTCTAAAAAATGGCTATATGAACACTTGTATATTTTAATACATGCGTGAATGTGAAAAAAATATATGTGTGTACAAGTACAAGAGCTTATAGAGATCATAAATCTAGTGTGTGAGTAATTGTAAAACAGAGTGTTAGAGAATTGTTCAAGAGATTGAAAAGTTATATTTTGTTGTAATTATCTCTTGATAATAAAACAAACACTTCCACTATCTAGTTATCTTCTGCATTGATTCTATCTATTACCAGGTAAGTGTTGTGCCAGAGACGAGCGAAGAGTTTTAGACAGAGCTTATTCACCCCTTCAGGCTCCTCAGGGACTAACCAGTGGTATCAGCAAGTCTACTCGCTCAAAGTAGTGATCCCACTCTTCTCTCTCTCAACAATGGCCTAAGAAAGCAGCAGTTGTTTAACGCTCGCCTTGACTCCGCAGTGCACAAGACCCCTCCCCAATCAAAGCAGCAAAGCCATGTTCAGTCGAACACAAGTGCTGCAACTGTCGCTCTCACCTCTCCTCAACAACGCAGTTCCCGGTTTCACTTTTGACTAAACTGCCAGTTACACCTAAGCTTTTCTCCCAGTGGAAAGCTCGCTTGAGAATATTCGTGATATGTTACGATCATCTCGTGGCACTATCCCCATTAAGAGATACCTATTCCGATGAGTAATAATCGGAGAAACCGGAGTTAAGAGGCCAAAGAGTGATACGAACTCAACAATGAGGAAAGAGCTCGGTAGTATGCTAGTGAAAAGGCTCTAGCATATAACCTCATCTTTGGATGCCGGGAGCTTTCACGGACGTCCAGGGTTGCACGATAGCGAAAGCTACGGGGATAACCCGACAATCCTCTATGAGGGAAGTCGACCCCAAATGCAAAACGTAAATCTGTGCTCTCGAAAGAACTTGAGAGCTTTGATCACAAACAAACCAATCCCCAACTCATCAGCCCATTAGGAGATTATGCAAAGCTCATTCTTGAGCTGAAAACTATCATGAGCCACTACACTCAACTCAAATCAATGACAAGTTTTTTCGCTCCTTGCTGGATGGGTGCTACTCCAAGCGCCTCCAGATGCAAGCGACAAGAACGGAAATATGCTCCCCGAAGAACTATAAGGAGAATCTCATGCTACTCATGAGGTCGGGTTCAAATATCTTGACCCAGATGAGAAAATAGCTGAAAGAAAAGGGGGTAACTTTAAAGCTACGGAATGTTCGAGCATACAACGGGATGATGATCGGAAGAGTAGAAGAACCGAATCCGGATGTTGAAGAAGAAATAGCTCTTATAATTAAATCCTTCGAACGATTCTTACGGAAAGCGAAAAAGGATTCGAAGAGGAAACTCCTCATCATCATCCCGAAAGGAATAGTCTATCGAGTCTAGTTCCCAAGATTGCTACAACCTGTGGGGAAACCCGGCCCCTAGGCTAAGGATTGTAAATCAATATCAAAGGAGGCCGACAAAAGTTATAAGTTAAAACCTGATGCTCCACCAAAAAACATAGAAGAACAAGAGGAAGGCGTCTGTCATGAAGTACGTCAGGTATCTTGGAAGAAGAGGGAGGAATCCCGATGATGAGCCAACCGTGAAGTTGACCGCCGCTCATGGCAAATCTTCAGGCACCTTCACCTTCCGAGCTCAGAGTAAATTAGAATCTCTTCTTTCTTTGAACTTGATCATGAAAAGAATGAGTGACTAATAATTACTCAAATATACAAAGATATAGATAGTGAAGCTAACAGCCTTAAATTTACCGTTGCAAGACTTGAAAAAGCCTTAGCCGACTTTGGGAGTAAAGGCTCTGGTATCATGACCTAAGAGCAAAAAATCATTTTCTAAATACCCCTAAATGATCATGGATTAATCTTGAAGACTAGAGAATGAACTTGAAAAGGAAAAAGAAACAAATCGTAAGTGGCTAAAATGGAGGAAATAGCCTCTACGTTTAGGACTGATCCGGACGACATCTGAGTTAAACCAGCCTTGGCTCTGAACCATCAACGTCTACACAAGCTATTGAGTGTCCCTCGTGGATCCCATTAAAAAACTAACCAAACTTTATCCTGTTAGTGGTCTAAACCATTGGATGGTTTCATTTCAAGTCGCACCATAGTTTATGATTGTGGACCGAGGCTGTTACTGCTAATCTCGGCTAGTAAGAACTTGCACCAAAGATGGAGGAAAGGTTACTGCGGCAGTTAAAGCCGAAATTGTAGCACAAAAAAAAAAAAGGAAAGGCTAAGGCTGATCATTAGGCCAAGAGTACGTCAGCCCAATCTCAAAGGATTAAGCCATAGGGAACAAAGATAGAAAAGTCAGAAAACCTAAGAAACCTGTATCCCCGTTTTGTGCTCCGCATCATAGTGTTCCCGTTCGACCAGAGAAATAGCCATTATCACTATGAGTGTTGGAGTCTATCTAATGATTGGCTTTGTAATCAAGTTCATATTAATAAAGATGAGTTCATTAAAAAGGGTTCTAGTAAATCTAAATCTAAATTCCAAAGGAGTAACTCTCCCAAGAAAACCCAAATAAAAGTTAAGCACCTGACACTAACAAAGCAGGCAAACTTGGAAAGCTAAAGTTCCTAACAGCAAAATTCAAATCATGACATTGTTGTTGTTTCTTCCTAACCGCCCGAAACAAGTTTGGGCACCAAAGTGTAAACTGTTGTCTTACAGGAGCCGTTCGAATTCATTGCCGGACCACTCAAGCTTAAAGATCAATCAAAGCAAGTGGATACTGGAGCAGTGGATGCTCCGAACATATGATGAGTGATCAGTCTCTCGCCGTAGAAGTTGCTAACAAACAAGACTCACAAGTATCATATGGAAACAACAAGAAAGGTAAGACTATGGGCACTTTAAGGCCGGTTGTATTGTCACGCCCGGATTTCCAACCCGAGGAGACCGGAATGCAGGACCCTCCCTTTATCCGGGTTTGGACAAAGGGTAGAATACAATATACACTTCTACATTTTTTTTCAAACCAAAATCATATAATTATTTAATTGAAACCACACATGCCTTTATTTTGTTTCAAACTTCATTACAATATCTTCCCCACTGGGGTTACAATGCCTCAACAAAATTACATAACGCAAATAACACAAAACAAAGCCAATGAAACGTAACTCTTTCCACCTTGGTGTTCCCACCTAACGCCTCGTAGGTTCCCGTAAAGAAAACAACATGGTAGGAGGGGCGAGCAACCACAACTCAAGTAGGGATCATGTCTCCCCCAACCCATCCTATGCACCTAACGTCTACATGCCTTGTGTACAAGTGCTCGTGACGTGATACAAATATTCCACCAGATGTAATACACAATCATACACGTGCTGGTACATCAACACTCCCGGCTTCCACACCCACCGGTTTCCAAGGACAGTCCCTGGCTCACGTACCCACCGGGTTTCAAGAACAGTCCCGGTGGCTTCCACAAACCCACCGGGTTCCACAAAAACAGTCCCGGGCTTCCACAGCCACCGGGTTCCACAAAACAGTCCCGGGCTTCCACAGCCACCGGGTTCCACAAAACAGTCCCGGGTTTTTACGCCTACCTGGTTCCACACAAAAACAGTCCCGGGGCTTCCACAGCCACCGGGTTCCACAAAAACAACGGGGCTTCCACAGCCACCGGGTTCCACAAAATAACCAAGCCTAATAAACACCGACTTCAAGCAAACACGCAAGACACATGGCCATACAGGCATAACATCAAACACTTAGTATGCTTAGTCACACAGAATAACATCGAACACTTAGCATGCATATATTCACAAGCTCATAAACCCAGCCACAAATATAATTCACACATATCATGCACAAATCTATGCAGTATAATTTCAAACATCTCTATGTATGTGGCCTCAGCTGTATTACCTCAAATCATTACAGACAGCAAGAATGCCCTCACAGGCATAATTTCGAACATCGTCATGCATCACACAAACACCAGAAACACCAAAATCGCCAAGAAGGGCCAACATTCATATAGGAGGTCACACCTATATGAATTTACATATAAATAATATAACAGATAGTAACCCATAATCTGCCCTAGGAACCCTAGGACAGAGGATGATTTGTAGAACAACCCCTACTCCAAAGAAGATCCCTCCTTGCTCCCGCTTGTCAGTTCCTGTTTTCCAACCCGAGGAGACCGGAACGTGACCCTCCCTTTACCCGGTTTTGGATAAAGGGGTAGGATACAACATACACTTCACATTTTATTTTGTAGAGACCAAAATCACATAATTATTGAACCACATGCCTTTATTATGTTTCAAACTTCATTACAGAATCTCTCACAAGTTACAAGGCCTCACAAAATTACATAACACAAATTACATAACATAAACAAGTAGTAAATAAGGTCTTCCACCTTGGTGTTCCCACCTAACGCCCGTAGGTCGTAAAGAAAACAACATGGTAGAGGGGTGAGCAACCACAAACAAGAGGACTGCGGGTCTCCCCAACCCATCCCATGCACTCCGAGTATCTACATGCCTTGTGTACAAGTACGTGGTCATGATACAATTATGCCACCAGATATAGTTACAAAGTTATAACAACAAACACAATCATACATGGGCTGGTACATAAACACTCCCGGGCTTCCACAGCCACTGTCTCCATTGAAACAGGTCCCGGGCTTCCACAAACCCACCGGGTTCCACAACAGTCCCGGGGCTTTCCATGTACCTAACGGGTTCCACAAATGTACTCCCGGCTTCCACAGCCACCGGGTTCCACAAACAGTCCCGGGCTTCCACAAACTCACCGGTTCCACAAAACAGTCCCGGGCTTCCACAAAACACTGGGGGTACAAGCAAACACGCAGCACACATGGCCAGCTGCTGTGCATAACATCAAACACTTAGTATGCTTAGTCACACAGAATAACATCAACACCCTAGCATGCATATATCCACAAGCTCATAAACTCAGCCACACAGACACAATCTAACACACCGGACTGCAAGGTACCTCACGTGCATTACCTCAAACACATAACATGCACAGCCTCACAGTGATTACTCTCAAACACATAACATGCACACTTCACAAAGTGCTTTACCTCCTCAAACACATAACATGCACAAACACGTGCATAATGTCAAACACTTTACAGTGATATATGACATATATCCAAACAACACGCCATTTAAGGTCAACATTCTACAGAGATCACACCTATATGAATTTACATATAAATAAGTATGATAACAAGGACAATATCCAACGGGTAATTCACCACGTGGCCTAACCCCGGATCGTGTATAAAAAACGTAACCCCTACCTTGAAACGCCCTCCAGCCTCTGCTTCCACGCTAGACGTTGTCTTCCCCACGTACGTACGCTCCCGGCAAGCAAGTCGCCAGCTCTCCTTCCTTCCCCTCTCTCTCTCTCTCTCTCTCTCTCTCTCTCTCTCTCTCTCTCTCCCCGCGACGGCCGAAAGAACCCTAACCCTGTAACAAGGAGTCTCCCTGATCCTTATAGACCTCCCATTATCAAAACGACGTAGTTTTGATTAAGTGAAACCTAGGATCAAAACGACGTAGTTTTGATTACACACAAGCCACAACCTTCCGCATTCATACACACCAAAATACTCACTATTCCCAACCTGGTCCTTTGGAAAAAGATGATTAGAATAACAAAACTAAGGTAACCATGCAAAAATATGCCTGCACGCCAATTTGAACGCCACTCCCAAATTGGCGTGCAGCCTCCAAATGCACTCAAACTTTACCCAAGCCTCTGCATTTCAGAGGCTCGAGAAGCAAAAATATGCTTCGCACGTGAAATGGGTGAATTCAATGCGGTAGCTCCAAATGCTCTGAAATTTCTTGTGGTAGATGGAGGACCCTCATTCTAAGAAACTTTTGTTCTTGCACGCCAATTGCTTCCGAGGCCATTCCACAGTCAAAAGTGAGCTCCAAGATCAGCCAAAACAGCCTTAAACCATCAGAACGCATAAGATCTTCCTAGGGCATAAAATGTACGCTTTACCTGCCGACACATGCACCTCCCAAAGTCCTCCTCTTGGGGCTCATCTCTACTCAAACTTCAGGTAACTAAACATCCAAGGTGTTTGTGGTTAACTTCTCTACACGGGTTACACACGGGTTACACGGGGTCATTACACCGCGTTAGATGCCGTCCTCCCCACGCAAGATGCTCCCAGAAGAATTCCAGCTCTCTCCCCTTTCCCTCTCTCTAGCTCTCTCTCTCCTTCACGTACGTACGCAGCTGGGTCGAAAAACCCCCAACCCTAGAACAAGGAGTCTCCTCATCCTTCTTATATAGGCCTCCCACTATCAAAACGACGAGTTTTGATTAAGTGAAACCCAGGATCAAAACGACGAAGCATCACACAAGCGAAGACCTTCCGCACCCATATAGGCCAAAATACTGTGAATTTCAACATGGTCCTTCGGAGAAAGTTCCTTAGAATGTCAAAACCAAGGGAACCATGCAAAATATGCCCGCACGCCAATTCTGCACGTGAATCTCCCAATTCACGTGCACTCTCCATATGCACTCCAAATGCTTCAAACTTCACCCCTGGCCTCCTTGCATCATTTAAGACAACCACACTTACGCGAATTGGACCCATATCACGTGCACCTCACATACACGTCCATTTGGCCTGAAACTTCGTGGGTAGACAGAGGACATCATTCTTAAGCATCTTTCCTTTTGCACGTGAATTCATTGGAGTCCATTTACTAGGGTCAAAATCTAGAAAAAACTAGAAAACTACTCAAAAGGCAAAACTGTGGCTAACTCAAGGTACGGGTCCTTACATCCTCTCCCCCCTAGACTTTTCGTCCTCGAAAAGAAACGGCTACGAGGAAAACAACCTCAAACTACCCATTTGCCACACGACGAGCCACAACACCCAAATGGGTCGTACATGGCGCACAAAGACATACAGCACATAACAAGGTACCACCATAATCCATTATCACCATAATGCATATAACAACATACAACCGCATGTCACAATTACACATCTTAACACATCACAAATAAGAACACATCGCAAAAAGACAATACAAATACACCAAATCGTACACAACTAATACAAGAAAACACATCACTATCCCTTCACACCGCCCACCTCCCCACGCTTAAGATTGTTCGTCCATCGTGGGCCGGGGCGTTGCTCACGATCACGGACTCAATGCTCCCATGTCTCCTCCTCAATGCCATGGTGCTGCCACAAAGACACGAACCAAAGGAATAAAGACGACCACGCAAAAGCTTCTCTCGCCGATCTTAGGATAATGGATAGGGGCCCCAACGACGGACATGTCATCCTCAATGTCTAATGTCCCCTAATCGATCCATGAGTGGGGTCAGTGGTGATACTTCCAACCTGGACACGTGAAACACGTTGTGCACTCGACTCACTCGGGTGGTAACGCTAACCGGTAGGCCACAGGCCCCACACGATCCAGAATCTCAAAAGGACCAATAAATCATGGAGATAGTTTGAACCCCGCCCAAACCGCCGATGTCCACGACGTGGAGAGACACGAGGAACACATGATCACCAACAGAACTCCAAAGGTTGGGGCCGCTGATCCGCATAAGATTTCGCCGACTCTAGCGACAACAAACGCCGACGAATCAACTTGACCTTCTCGCATTTTCAACCAACTCGTGGCCCCAAGAGAGTCAGGCTCTCTCCTACCTCAAGCCCAACACAAGGGTGAAATGCACGGTCTCCCATACAACGCTCGTTAGGAGCCATCCCACCGGATGCCTGGATAACCGGCATATTGTGGGCAAACTCCACCACAAGGAAGCAGGAGTTGCCCACGAAGCCCCAAAGTCTAACACACAGGCCCGTAACATGTCTCCAAAGTCCGATCTGCCCTTCTCCGTTCGTCGTCGCCTCAGGGTGAAAAGCTGTACTAAGTGAAGCTTGGTCCCCATAGCCTCGCAACCGGCCCAAACTTGAGTGAACCTCGAATCCCGGTCGAGACAACCGACGCATGGTACTCCATGCGCCTCACAATCTCGTTCATGTATAGTCGACTCAAGGTCCCAATGGAGTCCCGCTGGCGAACAAGAAGGAAATGGGCCACTTTGTGAGTCGATCCACAATCACCCAACCATGTCCTTCTCCCAAGCAGGGTGGAAGACCAGTCACAAAGTCCATCGCGATATGGTCCCACTTCCACTGGCTTACGGGCAAGGGTCGTAACATGCCCGCCGGGCCGCCGATGTTCTTCCGCCTCTTCACCACGACACGTGAGGCACCGCAAACAAAGGCGGCTAAGATCACAAGCCATCCCAGGCCACCAAAAATGTCCCCCGGGCGCATGGTACATCTTCGGGTATTCGGGGGACAAAGAACCCTAGATTGGTGAAACTCCCTCATCACCTCATCCCCTCGAGGGAAGAAGCTACTACCAACCGCCCCCCTAAACGACAACTCATAAGCTCAGGACCCTTCCTCGTCCAGTCCCCAGATAGCTCCCCGCCTCAATACGGGCACGGGAGCTGCGACTCACCGTCACCTGCCTGTTCCTCCCGGACGCTGCTGGTACAACTCAGGCACTACCACCAAAGGACTAAGGATCGTCCCACCATCATGAACAACAAAGCTGCAGTCGTGCACATCGCCAACCGCTCCATCAACTTCCCACTCTCTCACGGCCACCTCAGCCTTTCCCTTTTCTCAAGCCAACACGTCAGCCACAACATTACCCTGCCCGGGTATAGGCAAGAGTAAAGTCAAAGCGTCTGCAAATACTCCACCCACCTCCTTTGCCCTAAATTCAAGTCCTCTCGGGTAAAGAGTACCGAAGGCTCTTCAGATCCGAGAACACTACAAACTTTTCCCCTAAGAGGTGGGGCTACAACTCTTCAGGGCGAAGATGACAGCCGCTTAACTCAAGGTCACGAGTAGGATAATTGCCTACGAGGCTCAAATGCTTTCGACCCATAAGCTACCACACCGTGCTCCCGCATAAGTACACACCCCAAAACCAACCCCGGACGATCACAAGATACCTCATATGGTATCCCTCCCTAGGCAACCCTCAACACAAAAGTAGTGGTCAAACGGGTTTTGAGATCCCAAACGCCCGCTGGCACCCTCTGTCCGTCCACCAAATTTCACTCCTTCCTAGTCAACGCCGTCATAGAGCCGCCAAACGGAGAACTCCCTACAAAAACGGCGATAATAGCCCGCCAAGCCAAGAAACTACGGATCTCAAAAAATGCTGGTTGGCTCGCCCATCGATGCCACGTGCCTCAATCTTGGCCGGGTCCACCCTAACTCCCTCACCCGACACCACATGGCCAAGAAAGTGAACCTCCCGCAGCCAAACTCACACTTGCTAAACTTTAAGAACAAATGCGTGTCCCTCAAGGTTTGCAACACCGCTACAAGTGCTCCACATGCTCCTTCTCGGTCTTGGAATACACCAAGATATCGTCATAAACACCACCACGAACGTAGTCTAAGTATGGGGCAAAGACTTGGTTCATCAAATGCATGAACACCGGCCACAGACATGCGGATCTCAAAGGGGCATCACTACCCACTCATAATGCCCATACCCGCACCGTAAAAGCTGCCTTAGGGATGTCCTCCTCCCTAACCCTGAGCTGGTGATACACCACCGTAAATCTATTTTGAAACCACCTGGCCCCACTCAATTGGTCAAACAAAGCCATCTATCCGAGGTAACGGGTACTTGTTCTTCACAAGCCATCGACCCGCCTTCCCGTAGTCGGGCGGCAGACGGGTCGCGCACGTTCCTTTCTTAGCAAAGAGCACCGGGGCACCCCAAGGTGAGGTAATGGGTCTAGATATACCCCTCGACCCACCAACTCCTCGATTTGCCTCCGGGTTCCCTCAACTCCGCCTGGCCCCATACGATATGCTACTTGGGAATGCACCCGTCCCCGGCACCAACTCAATGGTGAACTCCACACTCCTCTTAGGTGGCAAACTCCTCAACTCTTCAGGAAAACATCCTGAAATTGGTCCACAATAGGCCACACCCTCTTTTTCCACCTACCCTCCCGCCAGGTCGTGGCTGCCAACCCGTGGGTGCAATGGCACCCCACCGTCCAACACCGGCCCGGCCCGACTCCCGCCTCACAGCCCCACTCCCCTGCAGGGGTGCAGAGGTCCCCGTGAGGTGTCACGAAGGTCACACGCCGCCGGAGCACATTCCATCTTGGCCCGGGAGCCATAAGCCAATCCATACCCAAGATCAGGTCAAATGTACGCATGGGCATCGCACGCAAAGTCAAAACCCGCCTCCACTCGCCGACGGTTAACACGCGTCACGACACACTCGCCGCACATCAATCATGCTCTCTACCGGAGACTCCACAACTAGGGGCTTGTCGCCTCCACACAAGCTAACCCTAAGCCATCTATCACAAGCTCAGCAACAAACGAACACGATGCACCCAGATCGTGGGTGCTAGCCGTGGGCTAATGTACGGGAGATCAAGGGTACCTCTAACCACCGATGGTCCCGCTTCCACCCTCGCCGGGTGGGGGTGGTAGCCCAGCCTCCTCCGGGGCAATGCCGTCTCCAGTCGCAAACACTCCCTTGGCCCGCCGTGCCACTAGTCGGCTTCTGACTGGCGTTTCCCGCCAAGATCGGCTCAGCTTCGCTCTCCGTCGCTCCGGGCTCCCCGAGGTCGGGTCCTGACCCGATCCGCCTGACTAGCCGGCCACCGACGAGC
>JAKCVP010000107.1:0-18298 GCA_023512835.1 Taxillus chinensis
CGGTTCCGGTTCCCCGGAATTCGGGGCGTGAGGTAAACTTTTCAATCTATCAGAACTCTCTTACACTTTGTTTATAATTCCTCACACACTAGCTAATATGATCTCTAAAAGCTCTTTATACATGTAATGCGTTTTCGTATTCACACTTTTTCACACACACACATTTTTTTTTTTTTAAATATACAAGTGTTAATATATATACCATCCTACGAGCATATACTTGGAACTTCTGTTCTTCCGAGTAATTTGCTGAAGATTGATCGTTCTCGGAAATCTATCTTCGCCTCAATTTGGCTGCCGGACGCGGAGCTCAAGCATCTTCGGGTCTTTAAACTTTGAATTACTTCGGCATGATCCTGCAATTAAAGTTATGTCCACATATCCTGGGATCCACATAAGGGGGATGATTTAGGTTTTTTCAACGAGCCTGCTCTTACATCGTGGACACGCTGAGCCGACGACTTTGAGCGGGGAGTCGATAAGTCAGCAAGATCTTCTTAATCCTCGTCATAAACTTCCTTACTCCGTGTTGCTGAAGCTCGAACTCTTACCCATGTCATTGCCGTTCACTCCATGTTACTATATCGAATCTCTTATTCCGTGTCGCTTCATCTTCGTATTTAACGAGAAGTTTGGAAACTTACTCCGTATCAAACATCTCCTTACTCCGTTACTTGAGTTCCTTACTCGCATGAAGTTAAAAGGTCCGGGACGTTTACTTCCGTATCAAGATCCTTACTTCGTTTGCATTTATGTTGTCTGGATTCCTTACCCCACATCTCTTTCCTTACTCCGCGCGGGTCATGAAGAGACATGGGTCCTTATTCGCACAAGTCGTTTCCTACTCCGCATTTAATGAAAGCACTCCGGATTCCTTACTCCGTGTCTTCGTCCTTACTACTTGAGCGGGAAATATCAGCTTTTATTCCGCGATAACTTTCTTACTCCGTGCGAGATGTAGACTAAGATTCTTATTCCTGATTCATTTGTCCTAACCACTTTAGTGTGTGATGGAGGACTTAGTCCGTAGCTTTAAGCTATTTAAGCTCATTATGATCCTTATTCCTTTGACAACACTTTAGCTATTTACGGAAGTACTCGACTGACACTCACGATGGTCTGGGATCAGGATTATATATCCCGTCCCTTAATTTCCTTTTCTCTCACGAGTGAAGGTCCTATTAAGATCATATCTCTCGCAATCAGGTTTTATCCGCATCATCCCAAATTTCAATATCCAACACCCTTGTCCTTGGGTGACCTGCGTGGGGATTTATACCCCTTTTAAGGCCATTTTGGGCAGTATTTGTGCACTTTTGTTTCATTATGCAATATGCTTTACATTATCACATTTTCCAGCCCTAACTCAAAAAGAGGATTTCTTTTTGAAGTTTTTGTGGTATTTTTGTTATGTTTTACAGAACTCAAGAATCGTTAGGAAGAATTCACCGCCATCTTCGTAAGGAAGCTGGTCCCAAAGACCTAAAGCATCTGCCAACGAGCAAATTTAAAGTCGGGCTCAGCTATGTCGAGTGTCTTTTCACCCAACAAGGTTGGTGGAAGCCCATATCAAGCATTCGAGTCTTTAAGCTTCGCATCAAGATACTTTCTTCTCGGTTGTGTGAATCCAGGTGGCCTGGGTGATGGTCTGTGCGAAGCTAATTTTTGCATATTTCGAGTCTACAAGCCTCAACGAAACAGGTGAAGATGCTGATTTTGCATCTGGTGCCATAAGCCTCAACGAAGAAAACATTTTTCCTCACTTATGAAACTTGGCGTGTTGGGGAGTGATGGTCGCAGCCTTTCTTCACCCGACCAAGTCATCTTGGGGGAGATTGTTGGATTACTCCTAAAATTTGGAAAGACGCAAATGAAACCTTTACAGATGATTTCAGATCTCTTATTTCTTATCTCTAACGTGTTTGGTAGAACATAAGCTTAAATGACAAAAGTCAATCACTCACGAAAGCTTATTACATTAAGACGTGATATATAATCCTAGCTCCTGGATTATCACGCGAAGGTCTATTAAAAGACTTGTAAATAACCGAGTTATCAAAAGCAAGATGGTATCACAAGGTGACTAAGGATAAAAAGACACTTTAATATGATTTCGAGTCTTTGACTCGCGGTGGACTAGCAAGAACAAGAAGATACGGAATCGTGATCCAAGTCTTCGACTCAAGGCAAGGACTAAGGACATAAGATACAGAAAGTAAGGATTCAGCTTCACTAACACTCGACTAAGGACAAGAAGACGCTAGAATAAGGATCCAAGTCTTCTACTTACACCGAGTAAGAAAGCACTAATGAACTGAGTAAGGGATCCGAAAGTACCCAATCGATAATGAGTAAAGAACACTAACACGAATAAGAGATCCGAGCTATTCAATCGATTAATTTTAGTAAGTAACACGATATCGAAATAAGGTATCCGAGCACTTTATTAAGACAAAGAACTATTTGGGGGAATGAGAGATAGCCATTCGATGGAAATCGCAACTATCCTGACGATAGCCAGAATTTCACAGGAAAGATTTCGACAAGATTTGGCCCACCCTGGTGCCTAGGGCCCCGAGTGGCCCGAATGTTGACTTTCTAGTGCTTATTTGTTAATTAATTTCTTTAATTATTTAAATAGTAATAATCCAACACTAATATAATATTTTAAAAAATAACATTGAATATAAATATTATATTATATTATTTAAATATATATCAAATATCATTGAAATATTATATTTATTACAATATTTATTATGTTAAAGAATATTTTTAAATATAAATATAATATTTAAATATTATTATGAATATTTTTTTAAAATACTTTTCGTAGATCAATAATAATTTGATAGTGCTATTTTTTCCGTATAGAAAGAAAAGTATGAATGTATGATATAAGGTATGAATAATTAACCTTGAAAATGTGGGTTATCCCACAAGAAAAATATAAAGGAAAAAGGAGCCTCGCCCTGCTCCGGAGAAGTTGAGTCTTCAGGAGCGAAGCAGTGGACTCGTTACTGCGACTTTGGTTTCTCCGCCCCGTCTTCTTCGTTCGTTTGTTTATTCGTTCGAGTCTCTCTCTCTAAACCCTGCAACAACGCTTGGAAGATGTGAACCTCTCTTCTCAGATAAGGCCGTAGTGTTAGTTCCTGAATGGATCAGGTGGAGGCTTGCTGGTCCGGTGTTTCCAGCGGCGGTCCGTTCCTTCACGACTACGTGAAGGTACCGCCTAACGATCATTGCACAAGCGAAGCCTCGACATTTATCACGATCCGTGGTTCAACAAGGTCCTTATCACCCTTCGCTCTTGTTCGATCCTTTTTGATTCGGATTTCGCGTTTTGTGTGGTACTTTGTACGTGTTTTATGTAGTTCGATTCGTTTTCTGTTTTTTGACATTTCAAATTTAATATTGGTTATGAAACTTGAGTTGCTCGTTTAGTAACGTAATTCAGTGTTTTATGATGTTGATTTGTGTTGGTAATTGAGGCTTTATTGCGAGTAATTTGTTTACTGGAGTGTGTGTTTATGTATCCGACTTAAAAATTTTTTTAATGTTTTTTTAAAAAATTTTTCTGTTACTCGATTTGGCTAAACAGTTAATAAGAATGCATGCGTTGGCATTTTTTTAATGCTTTTTCTAAAATTTATTTAAAAACTTACAATTAGAGAAACAGTGTTTTTTTTAATGTGAAACAGGAGCGCTCTTCAAAAATGTGTAAAAGAAAAAAAAAAAGACACTGCAAAACAACATTTTAACATTTTGATGTTATGTGTTCAAAAGTAAAGTTGAGCACATTTTATGATTGGTAAAAGTTTCTATTCTTTGCACTTTGAAATCAAAATAGCACAAAACAAAACCCAAATAAAAGCACATAAAACATAAAATAAAATTAGCAACGTTACCGCAAACTGGCCCCTTGGAGTTTGCATTTTTCATTTTTTTGGTAGACCCAGATTTTAGACTTTGGGGCTGGGTGTCTCATTTCTAACAACATACTTAATATGAAAATAAGTATAAAGTATAGTATATTCTTTTGGTTTACTTTCTTGGACAAACAAAAGCAGAGGCATGTAGTTTGCTTTGTTTTTTGCTTTTGTAAAGTTGAAAAATGTGATCCCCTTGTTGAAGTCCCACAACTTAAGAAAGTCTGATCTGCTTTGGATATTTTTTGCCTCCATTTTATTTTATTTTTTGAAATTTCTTTAATAATTAGTATTCAAATTTTTTTAATGCATTAACCTGTTTCTGGTTTGACTTAATGGTACTAATGGGTAAATAGATTGATATACTTGTTTTCATTTAATTTGAAAAATTTATCCTTGTTGTTGTAGTAATTTGTTCACTATTGATGCATTTGAGTTGGAATGAAATAAAGGGTTTTATCAATTTCGTATTAATAATATCGTAAGACTAATCCATGACAAAATAAGGTGAGCCAAATATGTCTGGTAAAATATTTGGTTGGTCGAGAGAAATAGAAAATTATACGCACGCTGAAGTGGTCGTTAGTTTCGTAGGACCGTACACAGAGGCTGACATGGCCACGGGCATGCAGGAGTCATGACTTGTAGCACTCACTCCAAACGTGGGTCCAAAGACGGTGCCAAGACTACACTTCTCTGATCGCCATGCAAGGAGTCTCAAGTCGTTAACTCCGTGGTTAGGGAACTATGACTGGCCGACAACTTGATTGAGGAAAATGCGAATCGCAGGCCACTAAGGCCATGATCCGTGAATCGTTAAAATGCTCGAAAGGCAACTGAGGCGCTAAACGAGAATTTGGACGACCGTTAAATACGTGGAGTGGGAGATCCCACGACATCCGTAGGAGATGGAAATATTCCATCGATTCAGTCCGTAATGATACAAATGTTGGGCGAGTGTTATGAACGGAGACATGATCCCATGCCGAAATTTTAAACCGATGATGTCTAATGGTACACCAATACCACCTCAGGGGAAAAATTTATGGCTAGCCTAGTAACAATATTCTGGGCGCCATGGGTATTGATACGATGTGTCCCAATAAGCAACGCCCAATCTTCTTTGGTAAAGATACCGAGTCTGGGAGAGGGGTTTCATCATCGTACATGGGAACAATTGAAAGCATTACAAAAGCACTTAGTCCCACATAATATGGAGATGGACGTCCGAGGGAAATTGCATTGACTACTAATAAAAGTGGAGTCGTTCTCAAATACATTGCTGAGTTCATTACTCTTATGTTTGGAATAAATAACATGTCCAACCCATTTACTATTTTATGCCAGACCGCCTAAAAGAATGGGCTAAATGAGTTGGATAGCACAATGTGCAAAACATTGGGAGCAACGCCATTATGATGCACGAGGATATTAGCATAAACTCCTCTATCCAAGATGTGAAGGAGCCAGACACGAAGTAAAAGTGGGGGAGACAAGGCGGACCAAGAGGTCTTGACCACAAGGAGGGTGGATCTCCAAAACCTTTAACCTCGACAAGTTATAAACCAAAGTTCTCCGCATGACAAAAGCACGAGGCACCGAGCCGACCTTTTCACTAGCGGCACCGGGACAGCCGAGTTCAACAAGTGCGATAAACACCATTATCACTTAATATAACAAGGATAGGTCGAGGAGCACCAAGCCGATTGGGAGACATCCAACCCCCGAGCACTCTCCTCAAGCTCTTCTCTCCGAACGACCCGAAAGAGAAAAACTTACTATAAGACTAACTATCAAGGGTGAAACTGTGGGTGCAATGTTTGACACTAGAGCAATCCACAACTTCATTGACCGCAAGAGGCCAAGTGGCGGGCCTCAAACTCTCCGAAGGAACCGACATGATCAACGTGGTGAACTCCAAACTAACTGCCCAGGGCATTACAAGGTGCTGTAACAGTGAGAATTAGAGAATGGCAAGGAAAGCCAACCCCACCGTATTAAAATGGACGATTAAGACCGTGGTTGGGACTCGCTTCCATCAAGCGTTGGCATTTCCTTTTCTACCGTAAGTTCCCTGTGATCCTCAACAATCAAAAGATTCGAATGATCGCACTCAAAGGCATGGGCTCGGGTCCCAATAATTTATGCCTTGCAATTTAAACAGGGACTCAAGCAAGATCCGAATTATATAGTTTTAATGAGGAATTAGCCGGAGGAGGAAGGGTTGGTGATGCCCTTCTCCACACAGCGCTTGAACCCAGTGGAGAAAGATTCTAAGGAGCCGAAGATTATGTCCTTGGAGCTTTCCGACCACTACTACCAGCCAGATGTGGATCACCACATCCAGTTGGAGCATCACACAAAGACTAACTCTATGTTGCCTTATCGCGTGCTCTGGTGTGGCGAAATCACAAGCAAGTGTTACGATTTGATCCAAGTCGGGGCTCTCTCCGAGGTTTAAAGCCCATTTGGCGCTTCGCATTATTTCAAGCCAGAAGGACATTGGTAAACTAATGTGCATCGACTATGGAGCGTTGAAAAGATAACTTATCAAAAAGCCGACTTATTGACTAGCCCTGTAAGGCAAGGTATTTCACAAAGTTGGACCTCATGTGGATATTATTAAGTCCCATTAGCCATGGGGAAGAGCCAGACGACGTGCATGACAAGATATGGAGCGTTCAAATTTTTAGTCATGCGGCTCACTAATGCACCGGCCACTTTTCATACACTAGTTCCACATGCATTTATCCGTTCGACAAATTTGTTATTGTTTATTTTGGATGACATTGTTGTGTACACTAACACATGAGAGCATATCGTACACCTCCAAACAGTGCTTCTAAGTCTTTGAAAAATGAATTATATATCAAGCAGGAGAAGTGCCGTTTCGCGAAGCTGTGAGGTGGACTTCCTTGAAGACGCGTCAAGGATGGGAAGATTAATGATGGATCCGGGGAAAGTCTGCAAGCCATCCAAAAATTGGAGCCACCAGCAAAGTCCTAAAGCTACGATCGTTCCCGGGATTAGTAAAATATTATCATTAGTTTATTAAGGGTTATCCGCCATTACAACACCCTTAACCGATTTCATCGGCTAAACCCCTAGGGTCGTAAAGCAACAAGTGCCAAGCCTCCTTGAGTAATTAAAACAAAAATCTTGGAGGAGCAGGTTATGGTGTTGTCCGATTATGACAAACGCTTGAAGTCTACAACGATGCATCTAATTATGCTATAGGAGTCATAATGCGAAGACAAACATCCTATCACCTATGAAAAGTTGAATTTAATTTACACTAAATGCTGATACCTTAAAGACGCAAGGAAAGTAATACAATCATTCATTGTCTTTGCACTTGGAGAAAATACACCGCTAGAAGTAAGCTCAGCGATTATGACAGACAATGTTGCGAAGGAGTTACTTCAATACTGTAAAAGATGAGCCCCGACAAGTAAATTGGTAAGACCTTCCGGGTGAATTTGACTATCAATAGCAATACAAACTAGACAAAGCCAATGTATGTGGCCGATGCCTTTGGTGAGGTGGAATTAACCCGCTATTTTCTACCAACGACACCTAAGGTGATTTCCTTGATGAAATCAAGGAAGAATGGCGCATTTACCAAGAGTGACAACTTGTAGAACTGGCTACTAAAAATAGGACTAATCAAAGTTATAAGTAAAATGGCATAATGCGACAGTTGCCACGCAGTCTTGTTCTCAGACGCCGGGGAAACTTAAGGTAATGATGTTATAAAAGAGTGTCATGATTCATTATAAAGTAATCACCCAAGCAAGGCGGGAATACTTGCCCTCATCTCAATCGAGTATTTACCGGCCACAAATGTAAAAATTATGTTAACACATATGAAACACTTGTCTTATTTGCCAACAAGATAAGATTAAACATAACAAATAGGACTTGAAACACCTTTTTGAGTCAGAGATCAGAAAGCGTCTCAATAGATTTATAGTAGCCTTACCAAATCCCGACGGATTTGGGAGCATCTTGGTGGTGGTAGATCGATTTAGAAGTATGCCACATTCATTCCAACATCACCAAATTGCAAAGGGAAAAGTACATCGGCCATTTTTCAAAATGTGGTAAGGTTGTGAATTCCAAAAAGCATCTTCAAAGTGACTCGAGACCCCCACTTCACTGGGAAATTAGGCACCAGTTGTTAGCTGTATAGGGGATGGAACTGAACTTCTACAGATTTCATCCCCAAACAGATGACGAAGGGAGCGCACTTAATATCCGGAGTAATGATAGGCACAATGTGAGTGCCCATTGAGTAGACAGCAAAGCTGCTTCGAATTGCTCCGGCTCTTTCTAATCTCCAGCGGGAGCAAAGCAAGCGGGGAAGAGACTGTTTCAAATTATCTTAAGGCAACAACCACGGATTCCGATTGTTGTTGTCTGCGCTTGGTCCACGGCAATATTCCTCCCGTTCACAAAGTCCAAGGTAGGGTGGAAGAGTTTAGACAATACGAGAGTACGTGACTGATAAGATGCCGCCATGCGGATGAAGAAATGCGCCGATGCCAAATGATGTCAATAAGGAGTTATAACAGGGAGACAAAGTCATGAAGTAAGCTACTTTCGAACCAATTCAAGTCTCTCCTTGAAGTGCACAAAGCTTAGACCGAAGGTCGGGAGGCCCTTTCCAATGATAAAACGGATAAGAAAGACATCATATGAAGTCCAACTTCCACCAAGATCGAAGATCCATAATGTTTTTCACGTGAGCCTCTTGAAGCACCTTTCGCGAAGACACCAAAGAGATAAGTCGAGAAGAATCAGTTACACCCACTATTGTCACCGCACTTCGACGACTGGTATTTCATGAGCGAAACCCAAGTCAGGTTAAGCCTACGTCGTATAAATCCCTTCTCAAAATATTAATTCCCCTTAACTAAGCCAGTCAGACAAATATGCATTAAAGAGTCGATCCAAGACAGTACCTGGTTATCTAGCTTTAACTCATATCACTAAATTAATCTTGCTTAAAACAATGTTCCATAAAATTTAATTCTTTACACCTAAAGATCTAATTTTTATTTGGTTTTCTCAATAAACAAAGAAAACAAATTGATTTCAGATTAAAATGCAAGGATTAAAGCATACAAGGTCTCAATTTCACCTCCCTATGTTATCTCTACTCGATTAAGGCATTAGGGTTTACGATTTAAAACATGCTAAACATAAGCCGCTGACAACAAAATCTAAATTATCAAGGCTCTTTTAAGAATAGTAACGCCGAAATGGCCATCTAAACACACAAACATGCATAAAGCCAATAAATCAACCTTGCAAAGGATAAGACACCAATTACAAATAAGTTATTAATCCATCCCGCCCGGACTGAATTGTGGATACACAAAAGGGTACATCCAAAGACAAATTAAAAACGATTCATAAAACATGCAAAACTTCAATCATCCAAACCCAATATTCATAAACATAACATAAAGCAACAAGGGGCTACTACCCCCTGGATTATAAGAACTAATTAACGCATTAATACAAGAAACCATAGCATAAGGTAAACATTTCTCCAATCCACGCGCAACAAGCGTTTCCAAATCCAGCTCCAAAATCCGACCAGTGCGTAGCTGCGCTCTCTCAAAGTCGAGCGAGCAACCTCCAAATCGGTGTTAACTCTCTCTCCTAAAAGCGTGTAGAGGGGTCTGATGTTCAGCAGGGGGCGTGGAGGCTTTATTTATATAGGTTGGACGGGCTTTTGAGGTGTTAATACCCTAGCCCATTTCTCAAAAACGACGTAGTTTTGATAAGTAAGAAACCTCAAACTTTAAAATCTATCTTCCATCCACAATTTGGACACAAAGCCTTGGGAAATAAATGATCAGCACGGAAAAACGATAGATCGGTCCAAAAATATCTCTGCTTCAATTTACGGATATGGTGAATCCACGTCATGCTCAGCTTCGCGCATCCTTTGAGGCTTTTAGAGCAAAATATGCTTACGTGAAATGGGTGAATTCATGCACTCCAAATGCTCAAAAATTTCGTGGTAGGTAGAGACATCATTCTAAGCATTTTGATTCATACGCTAATTGTTTGAGCCATCCACACGCTTTCAAAGTAGCCCAAACCGTCCAAACAATTTAACGCATTGTAACTGTAAATAAACATCTTCCCTAGTGTTCGGCAAATACAATACTATATAATAAGTAACTAAGTCTTCCAATCATCTTTAAACATCCTAAATAAACACTAGAATAACGAAGATAAAATGCTCGTTATCAAATACACCACATTAACCACCTTCTTGTCCTCAAGCTAAAACATACAAGCATGCAAAAATGAAATAAAACATGCATCAAATGGAAAGAAAAATAAATTAACAATCAAGGAGAATCATGGTTTCCTAAGCAACTAATTCCCATCATGACTTAAATGGGAATTTAAAGCATAAAAATGAGTCATAACTTAGTTAATTAAATGTCCATATCCCTAGTCCCAACAACCCAATATCTCCACTTAAATTTCAAATATGACAGCAATCCATGATAAAATAGTACCTAGTTTCCTTTCAAGTTCTTACCAAGCCCAATACCTATCAATAAACTAATGGATGGAAAACCTCTATCCTCTACACTTTATATAAAATTTATAGCATTTGCCTTAACCAAGACGAGAGTTCCTATTGTGCTCATCAAAGAAAACACACTCTCTATTCTACTTTATTTGAACTCACTTGATCTAAATCAATATACTCACACTCTATCTTAATAATCGAAGAAAAAAAACCATAGCTAAAAAATGGAGTCAACACTCCTTAAAACAAAACACAATTAACCAATGTGGCTTTTATTCGAATCTTTCTCTTTTTTTTTTTTTTTTTAGTAATAATCTTAAAGGTTGCATTTATGCCTCCCTTGACGGATTATTCATCTTTTTTTACTCACATAACACATAAATAAGATCGATTTTTAATGTATACCTTGCCATTTCTTTACAATGAGAGACAGAATCATTGATGTCCTCACATCGATTTCCCAATTAATTGGTCGCTTTTTCCACATTCTATATCACAAACTTTTATATTTACAACCCTAACAAACAAAAAAATAGATATCATGAGAGTGAATTTACAGGTCTTACATCCTAACTCCACACACAAAACACCGAGCACTAATAAGTAATCACATGCTTACTTGACTCTACCATTAAATAACCAATGTTGAATGCAGAGAGGATTCTCGATCAAACTATTACCCAAAAACCATAAATGTCACTCAAATGCCAAAAAGAAATTTATTTCTCAGAGCTTTTCTTTACATAAACTTAGGGTTACTTGGTATATCATAAGATTTCATGCTCAAACTAATATTCAAAACTTAGCTCCCAAAACATGGTGATATCATTCAAAAGATGACATGATTAAAACCAATTCAAGCACATTTAACTACTTTAACACCCATATCACAACATGATACCAATGTGGCCCAAAAAGTAAAGTTGTAAATCCAATTGCATACTTAATATCCATGTTCCACAAGCAAATCATTAAAGCAAACAACCAAACAATAAGCAATAAATTTTTTTTAATTATAAATAAAACATGCAATCACAACATAAAAGAAACCATGGCGTGGTCACCCCCATACACCACACTTAAAATATCTTATGTCCTCTTGGCATGATAGAGTGAGTAAGAAAATACTTACCTTCATAAGGTACCAATAATAACAGAATGACATCAAGCCACCATTCGCCGCACTCCCAGCCACAAAGTCAATCGAGCCTCCCCTGCAAGACTTAAGTTTTCCTTCCTGCGAAGACTAAACATGAAGAAGCAGTCAAAGATCCCATAGTTGAATCGGGGTCGTGCTCGCCGAGGGATTACCATTTAGTTGAGTTAATAACAGGGAGCTTATCTCGCAATAATGCTTCTTGTTCATCGCATCTTGATTCTTTTGATGAACCCATGAACAAGCCCGTCTCTTCTCCGGTGAACCTTCCCTTGGCTTGGATCATAAAGCCACCGCATGCCTGCACTCAAATCCACACTCACCAACACATAGTACGATCAATGTGCACAGATCAACACTCGTGCCTACCATGCCAAGACGGTGCCCTTCATTATGACCATATAGCTGGCGTCACCTTCGGTCAAGGTTGCTCATACAGCTGGCACAAGATCGTAGAGGTATATTGGTCCACGGGTAAGTGTAAGGCTAAGCCTCCACAACAAAACGCATGTCCCTGCAAAATCAGTCCACCTCATCTGAATATAGACATTCATAGGCTAAAAATCATTTGAAGGACAAACGAGGTGAGAGGTCCGCGTCCCTGGCCGAGCCCTTCACCCGAGAGTTAACGGTTCCCAAATCTTCATGACTTTCCTGATTTATAATGGGATTAATTATTAAATGGATAAGAGGGCCACAAAGTCTTCTAATTGGTAACGTATGTGACCACAGAGGCGGATTTATAGGTGACAAGAGCCCGAGAATAGCACGGATCGGTAAAAAGGCTGGAGGGAATACCTTGGCGTTTCTGTCTCCTCTTGAAATGTAAGCGTGAATACTCTACTAGACACTTCTCTCCTGGGGTGATATAGAGATGGCCTACCCGAAGATCTCGGGTCGAGGGATCCCCGCCTCGCCGGATAAAGGTTAAAACCTCGTGGACGAGAGGGTTCTTCATCGCATATCTCCACCGCAGTGAGAACATTTCGATGCTTCCTCTTGCTCTGCCATGGCTCCTCCGTGATTTTGCCTGTGAGGCCTTTGACTTCTTGTTGTCCCTTCTCGTGGCTTCCACCTCCCGTCGAAGTTCCCATTTGCCTCCCGAGTCATTGTTTTGCTTCCTCCAAGCTTCGGCAGATGCATCAGTGAGGAGTCGGGGCCTCCTAATGCCCAGAGATTTACGAGCAGCTCAAGATCTGGGGCTCCATGCCCCGGTTCTGTGTCGTAAGTGGGTTTGTTGGTCTCCGTAGACGAGGGCCATTAATTCTTCTTAAATCGCACTAAAGGGATGTGTCTATTGCTGATCAGCGCCTAACTGATCACTCTCCACTCCGCTTTTTACCACCTCGCCTACTTCAATGCTTTCAAAGAATTGAAAATATCTTCAGTACATCAACCGTACGCACATGGTGCTGAGTCTCAGATACAGACCGTTTCTTTCGATCCACGAGAGAGGTCTCTCAGCAGCCGGGTGATCAAGCCCATTGTAACACCGTGCCACGGTCGTGGATTATGAGAAGTGGGATTGCACCAACGACTGTTTCACGATCCCAAACCCTTCAAGATGTGAATACTTTAATACCCAAATGGTATGAAAAGTGATGCTATCCATGAGGAAAATGGTGTTGTGACATTAAATATCAAACATAAAAAACTGCCATTTATCATTACGTAGTTTTCTTCCACCATTTAAATACCCAGAGGTCTAATCCACATTTATGTTAAGATACGATCAATGCTGTTACATCAACTCTGTGTGGGCTAGGTACACTATCTATCCCAACTGTCCAATCAATAAGATTTCTCTCACCAGTAAAGCAAAGATCTAAATCTTCCAACAAAACCATTCTTCGTACACTCGCCTTCGACCTTGAAATTTTCATAAATGTACCAAAGACCAAATTCTCCCAGTTTAATGATAAAGGCTACTACCTAAAAGTGTGGATGTTAAAGAATGTCTAATAATTTCTGTGGTAATTCGATAAACCCTCGTACGAATTTCTATCACTTCATCCCTCACTCGACAGAGATGTCGTACGATAAAATTCTTAGGTATATTAATAAAAATAGTCAGTCAAGTGACACTAACCTTGTAATCCCTGTATTTTCAATTTTGCAGCCACCTTCTCTAGCCCACCAAATTGCTTCCAAAGTTCTAGGATACTTCAAGAAAGATGCCCCCAAGAAAGATCTCTCTGTGTCGGCCATCGCATCAGGGAGCGACCTCGCTACCCTCTCCAGCACTATCTTTAGAATGAGAATCATGAGCAAAGAGCGTAAAACCGAAGAGCAAGAGCAAAAGATAAGAGTGTCTCTAATACTCGTATCCGAGTGATTTTGGTGTGGTGCTGGCGACGGCCTGCCTTATATGGCAATTTAAGAAAGATGCTCAATTGGCGTGATACACGTGTCTCCTAAATTCTCGCAGAGTGTTCTCGAATTAAAACAAACTTTCGCACGTAACCTGCTGAATTGGCGTGCGTGCCTAATCAGCAAACTTTGGTGGTGGGTCCCCTCGTATCGGGGTACTCGATTGCCCCTTCGCACGTGGAATCAGATGCAGCTTCTGTGAGTACAACCTGCAGTAGGTTTGCATTTTTGAGCCTCCAGGCGATAGCTGCAAGAATTCGCGTGCAAGAGTAAACGTGATTCTCATGGTCTTCATCTACCATTCCAGAAGTTACAAATTGGGGTATGAGGTGCACGTGAACTGGGCAATTCACGTGCAATTAATGCTTGTGCCCAAATCGCCTAAATTTCTCCACTTTGTCAAGCTTGTGCGTGATTACGATCATCTTAAGTCTCGCACGCAATTGGCCGAGCCCATCTTCAAGCACTTTTGGGCCTAACTTGCCTTCGCTCTCCGGGACACTTTAAAAACAATTCCTACAAGCTCAGACTCAATAATTACTTTCATCCCGCAAATGGTTACTGGGGAATGTTAAGCAAAGTCCCCGCACAATGGTTAATTTCTATAAACAAATTTATCAATAAAATAAATAAAAGAAAATAACATAAAATAAAACATGTTAACAAATATCGTCGCTTCTCCTAACCGCTTATTTAAAGTCCTGTGAGTTGGGATTTCTCACATGATCATGCAACGGAAAAGAGGATGGGAATCAATTCATCTCTCTCAGGTCAATCAAAGTATGGTTTCACCACATGCGATTCACCCAAAATTTCTGCTATCTACAAAATTGAGCTCAAAGCTCCCATATGGCTTCTTATCAACTATCAAATAGTGGTGTCCCATCCACTTGGACCTAATTTTCTGTGGAAATAACTCACCTCAGTTAAATGTGTTAACTTTCTTACCCTAAGTGTTAAAGGTTCATTTCACGAGTTGCCTATCATGCCATTTCCCCCCCTACTTTCTCTTTCTTTGTAAAATTTAGCACTACTGGCTAGGCATCCAAATTTAAGCTCACTAACTCAATTAATTGAGTCATCCTAAGCTCCTTGATCTCTCATCGTTAAAATTAACTTTTAAGGCCCAACTATCTTTGTTTTCAGCCCCACACAGTAAGTTGATACGCTCTCACTTATGTAATGTGTGACATCCCAATCGGAGTTTTCAGAGCTGTCCTATATGCCTACAAGGCTTTATCAAGCCTTAGACTAATCTTTCCTTTATCGTCTAGTCAGCTTTCTAAAATGGCTTTAATCTCTCATTGACACTTCATTGGCTCCATTACCATGTGGGTGTTCCGAAAGACTTCCTATTGAGCGACACCATGATTGCTCACATTAACAATTATTGTGAACAATTTGTCAGAAACGACCACCCTCATCACCGATTATGTACTCTTGGTGTCCCAAACGCCAAAGATGTTCCTGGGAAGGCAGTTGGAATACAACCCCAAAGATCATTCACTCTGTAGAATAAATTTTCATCCAATTTCGTATTACAATCCACAAAACAAGCAAAACGGCCAATACCCACTTAATCGAATCGCCTTACCAAGTCAATGCCCCAAATGTCAAAAATTTCCAACCTGGTCGATTCCTGGCGGCATCTCATTTTTCCCAGATGCATTTCACCTACCCTTTGACATCTATCACACTTTTTGATGTGCACATATTAGTGTTCACCACGCGAGGCTTTCAATGCAAAGCCACACTCATGATTTTAGCAATGCGCTTCGCATCCTGCAAAAGTTGCTCCCATAATGTGATTTACGATAAATGACGTATTATGTCATCTACCTCTCCTCAAGGACACATTTAACGACGGTCGACTCTATAAAGAATTTGGTCTTCCTAAATGAATTTCTAAAGATCCACTACCAATTTCTTTCTCTCGTGGTAGTCTAACTTATTGGCATGAACCCAAAACAAGCAACACTTACATGCCCTAAGAAACTGAGGAAGATGACAAGACTCCTTCAATTTCTCATCAGAGTCATCTACAAATGGGCAGGTAGACTTCTAAAGCATTCCTCCACACTTGGAGAGGTGATCAGCCACTTAATTTGTGGCCCCTTTGTGTCTCTAATTTCAAGGTCAATCAGGAAGAGGAGAACCCACCTCCAATCAAGCTGCTTAGCTTTCTTTAGCAAACAAATATTTCAACGCAGCATGAATCGTATAAACAAATGACTTTGCACTCCCAAAGGTAGTGGTCTAAACTTGTCATGTGCCCATAAACCACGCTCAGTTAAATCCCCTTTCTCAATGGTGGTATAGTTCTCCGTCGAGCATCATCTAAGGTATTACTAGGATGATAAGAATGACCCCAACACCTTTTCTCGCTGCCACCAAGACACCCCTACGAAGATAATCACTCGCATCACACATTAGCCTGTGCTGTCTCATCCAGGTGTGACTATACTGTGGTACTGACTAACTTACCCTCGAGGATCTTGAAAGCTTCTACACCGCATTAAACTCAGTCAGGTTCTTTCTAACAACTCATCATTTGTTTCAGAACTATAGTCTCAATGAATCTCCCATAAAAGCCAAGACGTGCTGGCGTTGGAAACTTCTCACTCCTTTTTCATCGGGTCGGAGGTGTATTCCACAAGGATTTTTTGCCTCGTTTCACTTCAAACCATGTGCACACTCTCGGTGGCTCTCTTAACTATCCCCCCGCCATCATTTAAATGGCATTTCTCCCAATTTAGGACTACTTCTTCTCATATTCCCAATATCAATATCCAGATTTTTCAAGCAATCGGCTGTGGAGAACCAAACACCTAAAAGTCATCCATGAAGACCTCCATGATCTCCTCAACCAAACCCCCTAAAAATGGCCACTCATACACCAAAGGTAAAATGGGACTATAAAGCCCAAACGGCATTCTCCCAATGCAAAAATGCTAAAAGTGGTACGGCGCGGTCTTTTCTTGGTCCCCAAGTTTAACCATGATCTGATTATAAATCTTATCACCATCTAAAAAGGCAAGGATCTATACCACCTAACTCATCCAACATTTGGATCACCTAAAGGAAGAGAAAAATGATCCTTCCTAGTAGCCTTGTTCGCCTTTCTATACCCAACACACACTCTCCACCTGGCCACAAATTCATGAAATAATTTTTTTTTTCATTTTTAATCACGTCATGCTCTTCTCGGGCACAACATGAATGGACTCACCCACCTCAATATCTGGAATAACATAAATTATACTCCGCTTTTTTCCATTTTAAAATTTCTTTTCTAACAACTTATTTCAAGTAAGGTTTAATCTTCTTTGCTCTTTCAACAAAGGTTTAAAATCATTATTCATCAAAATTTTACGACGAAATCCCTGGACTAATACCCCTAATGTCTTCAATGTTCCATCCTGTAGCCTTCTTTGCTTCCTAAGGACTTCTTCTAAGAATTTGAGCACCTAACATCATTCAAATTAGGCCAGTCAATGACAGTGAATTGATTCTATAGTCTGTAAATTTGCACTGTGTCCAGGCAGCCCCTTCAGCTCTGGAGTCTGGAGGCACACATCTTCTTTCTCCTCCCCGGCCTGTTCTTGCAAGGTTTGTAGTTTGCTCATCTTCCTCGACCACAAGTACATCTCTTCATCTTCTTGAGCTTCTGTTAAGTCAAGGTCTCCATTATTGGTCAGTAATTTCTTCCGCCAAGTGTTCTTCCACCAATTCTTCAATGTCTTCTGAACCTAGTATGTTTATCTCCTCCTCCTTGACCCGCAGTTTTCCCATGGAAGCATTTTGCTGTCTCATTAATTCTCGTAAAGAAGGCTCTGCTAACATCAACTACCCACAAACCCGTTTCTGAAAGGGTCTTCCAAGGAGTAAATTAACTCCTATCTTCTTCCATCTCCAAAACTACAAAGTCCCACTGAGCCACAAGGAGCCCCACTTCGACCAACACGTCTTCAATTATCCCTTCAGCCTTCCAAATAGTACTGGGGCCAAAGAACCGCAATGATATTGGCTCAAGCCTATGCCCCTAAGCCTAAGCCGCTTATACAAAGAAAGGAAATCAAACTGGATACTCGCCCCTAAATCACATAAAGTGCCCACATCATGGTGCATCGCGCTAATCAATCACACAAGTGGAGATTAAAACTCGCTTCGTATCTTTTACGTCAGTCGCAAACTCATCGAACAACACCGCCACCTCATGGGGGATCGCCACTTCTCACGATCCCCATATTCATTTCGACACAAAATCTTTGATGTATTTTC
>JAKCVP010000108.1:0-18046 GCA_023512835.1 Taxillus chinensis
CTAGTAGTTCTACTAACATATAGTAGGCCTTATACTTATCAAGGAAGAGTCGAATTATAGTTTCCCATCAACTTTAGAGCCGAGATAGGGATATCGTATTACTATCTTCTTCGATCCCAGGACGTAAATAATATCAGAAATCGTATAGAGAGATATAGGCTTCATTCACTAATTACTAGGTATTTGGTATCTTAAAGTTAGTCTTATTAAGCTAAGCTACTAGGTATTAGTATCCGTCTCTATATAAAAGTATACGCTATATAGCTATATACTAATTTTATTCAGTACTAGTAGTAATCCTAAATACTATTATTACCTATATTATAGTTACTTTAGGCGTCGTTCTATACTAAAGATAGAAATATACTATCCTATATTTATATTAACGTCCTACTTACAGTAGTATCTTATTTTAATTTACTTACGTCGATAGTAATAATAATAGGCTATATTTACTATAAAATAGTAGATTACCTATAAGGCGGCCGCCTTCTTAAAGGTCGTATTTTAGATAGAATATACTATATCTCTTATCGTCTTTCTACTTAAATAGGGTATCCTTATATATAAGAGTATAGAGTAGTACTACTTTCTAACGAAAGTCCTTAATCTAGTACCTATAGAAGATATATATACCTATAAATCGTCGTACTTCCGATAGGTTCTCGTAGTATCTCTAGTTTATAATCGTAGCGACCTTTATAGCTATAGGGCGTCTCCCTCTACTATCGTATACGAAACCTACTATCTTAAAAGGTATAGTAGTAGAATTAGGACTTTTACCCAAAACTACTACTCCTACTCGCTCTAGGTCGGCTAGAATAATATCTAAGTTTAGGATATATTCCTATAAACTAGTATAGTCTAGGAGGACCTCCTCGCTCTTATAGTCTAAACGGGGACCTCTTATACTAATATCGTCTAGGAACGGCCTATACCTATAGGATATTTACCGCTATAGAAATCGTAGTAATAATTCTATAGAATTAAACGACTGAGTTAGTAGCTCCTTAGGATAGAGTTATTATTCTTAGTAGACCTTAATCTATCTAGAATAAGATAATATCCCTACTATCCTCGTCTAACGGTATCTAATTATACCTAGAGAAAAAGTCTATAAGTAGCCTATTTTTATCCCGGTAAACTCCTCGGCGAATTCTTCTATATTTAGTAGTACTAGAGTATTACGAATAGTAATAGAATTATACTTATAAGTATTATTAATAAGTCTAAATTACTTAGGGCTTACTAGGAGCTAGTATATCTTTACTAACTATAAACTACTTATTACTATATACTACTTAGCTTAGTTCGAGGACTCTATTCAGAGCCTCTCTAGTATTATTATTAATATAGTATCGCGAATCTTTTATAGTTATCGGATAGTACCGTCCTACTATAGTTCGTATAGTATTATTCGTATCTTTTAAGGCGGTACTACCTTAGGATTTAGGCCTAAGATATAACTAAAGTCCTAAGCTAGTACTACCTCTCGGTATATTAGTATATATTTTAAGAATAGGATCTCTACTAATAGTAGCCCGTTACTAATAAGTAGACTATCTATACGCTCGGCTATTAGCCTACTAGTAATTAGGATATTAGTAAACTTAGAGATAATCTACTTATCGAATAGCGACTTTAGTAGTAGTATTCTAATAATAGTAGCCTACGTACTAAGTAATAATATATTCTTACTAGTCTCTACGGCCTTTAGGCGTACTAAAGTTCCTATTAATATTAACCGATTTTACCTTTTCGGCCTTATTCTTATAGGTAGTAAGTAGGGGGCTAATTCGTATAGGTAGTAGATAAGCTAGTATTATTTATACTAGTAGATCGGATATTACTATTCTTCCTACGATATCTAAATCGTCTCGTTACTTATTTAACTATACTTATGTTCCTTATAATAATATTACTTACTATTTATAGGCCTTAATATCTACTTATATATATATATATCTTATAGAATCTAGACGCCTATACCTATCTTATAGTAGGTATCTTAAAGTAGGCGTTCGCCTAGTTTAAGAATTCGAGATAAGTATCGCTTATATATCGTAGTAATCTTAGAGTATACTAATTCTTAGGCCTACTCGATATTCTTAATACTCCTTATCTCTCTATAGTATACGGGGTACTCTAATAGTCTCTATCTTACGGGGTTTATCGCTCTAGCCTTATACTAGAAGTACGATATATAGGTTAATAATAGTAGGTACTTTACTACCTAGTCGTCTATCGAGGTCTATTTCGAATAGAGGTCTCCCTTAGTAAGATACTATCCTAGGCTTTTAGGACTATAGTTCGGTAGATAGTAATAGCCTTAGCCTTACGCTTATCCTTACTTATCGTATATAGTCGGAGCTAATTATCCGGGCTAAACTCTAGTATTACTTACTTCTAATCTAAGAAGGTAAGTCCTAAGATTAGATTATATAAAGTATTATATATAAGTAGGTTAACCTTATACTCTACTACTCCTAGTATAATAGATACGCCGCGGACCTCCTCTATAATAGTACTACTACCTACACCGCTAATATTAACTAGCGTCTATAGTATCGTAGTTTTAAGCCCTAGGCGCTATACCGCTTTTCTAGATATAAAGTATAGTTTAGCTCTTATATCGATAAGTCTATATACTTAGCTTTATATTAATACTATACGGGGTAGAAAATAGGCCTCTTTATACTTAAGAAGTATAAAAGCTACCACTTATAGTACTCTAGGTATAGTTAGTACTATAGTACTAGCCTCTTTCTTATCTTAAATAGCCTATTACTTTAGGGCCTTTATATCCTTAACTATAAAGCCAAAGTCGTAGGATAGAGTATCCCTAGCTTAGGGCTTAATATAAGCTATTCGTATAAGGTTAGGTTAATAGGTCTATCCTAGATACTTTAAACTACCTTCTTAATACGATCCTCGTATAACGAGTTAATTACCGTATTAGTATTAGTAAACTATACTATTTTATTACTATCGAGGAGGGGTATAGGTATACGATCCTATATACTTAGTAGGGATACCTCCTACTAGATCCTCTACTTAATAGGCTAGCTATTAGATTAAATTATAAAGACCTAGGTACTATTATCCTCTAATAGCTATATATCGTCTCTATAGTCGACCTAGATAGGGTAGGCGTATATCTTACCTCTATCCGTATTCTCTAATAGTATAATACTATTATAACTTAGGGCCTAGTTTTTTACTACGTCTTTATACTCCTTAATCGCCTTTTTAACCTCCTTTATTAGTATATTACTTATCTTAGAACTAAAAGGTAGAGGTTTTATTATAGGCTTATAGTAGTAATAGTTACGGCTATTCTTATAGAGGAGCCCCTTTTCTATAAGCTTCTTAATATCTAAATACTTACTAAGGTAATAGCCTAGTTTACTATAATTATAGTAGATATATTAGTTACTATCGTTAGATCTTAAGCTATATAGGATATAGATATCGTCGCTATAGTAGTCTCTACTTATCTTTACTATTAGTAGGGTTGATTTAGCGAAGCGTCTCGTTAGGTCGTCTATATTATAATCGCTAGTATTAGTTATAGGTATATTAGGTATAGATATAGATAGTATATATAACTACTAGTAGCTCTAAGTATTAGCTATAGAAATAGATAGCGTATAGGCCTACGGATAAGCTATTATTATACTAGGAACCTATCCTTTCTTAGGAGTATAGTACTATATAGGTATAAGTACTAGATTACCTACTATACTCTCCTAGATACTCGCGGTACCTTTTATCTATCCTTAAGTAGTAACTAGTAGCCTAGGCTAGTAGAAACTAGAAGGATCTAATACTATATAGGGTATAGAAGGTCTAGGAGCCCTACTATTACTACTAGTAGGTAGCTACTTATATAGGTTAAATAGAGCCTAATCGGATCTAGTATAGATCGCTTATATATAGTTAGTAGTAAAGATACGATCCCTAGCTACTTTTACTAGGTAATTCTAGTCGAATTTACTACTACTTTTCCTTCTTAAGACCTAGTTTAGTAGCTAGCTTAATATCTTTACTATTCTCCTTATTACCTATATTAAGGCCTAGAAGAAGGTACTTTACCCGCTTATAGTTACTATACTTATCTAAGTATATAAGCTTTTTAGCGATTAGAACGTACTATCTAAAGAAACTTTATTTATTAGACTATCGATCCTAGCTAGTAGCTAGTAGATATATACTTAATAGTCGTCTTAAGCTACTCCTAGGTTATAGCGATAATACTTCTTAAGGATTAATCGCTTAAGGATATTATAGTTACCTTCTATATACCTATTAAGGTACTCGATATAGAGGTAATATAAGGGCGTAGTACTACCTAAGTAATTAAGTACGGTTAAGAGTACTAGATTCTAGGGCTTAGATACTACTATTAATATTCTCTAGGAATCGGGTTATATTAGTTCCGTCGAATATTATCGTATTACTAGTCCCTAGTATCGGTAGTTATATTTAATATATCGTATTAGACCTACTATCGGCCTAGCTTATCGATAATAGTATTATAATACTACTAGCTATTAAGGAGTCGCTACTACCTATAGTACTACTCCCTATCGTAGTATTATCTACTATAGTATATACTTAAATAATCTAGTTACTATCTAAATAGTAATAGTCGTAATACGATACTAGATATAGTATAGGCTTTCTCTATAGTCGTCCTAGTCCTTATACTAGTATAGTTAGGCCTAGACGCCGCCCTAAGTCGGTATAGATATCTTACTAACCCCTATATTCGCGCTATAATTTCTTAAAGTAGGTATTCGCCTAGTTTAAGAATCTTTAGAAAAGTAGCTCCTAAGATACGCGTCCTAAGTAGCCGAGCCGTAGTAGAGTCCTAGAAGGGTCTAGGCTACTAGTTAAGTCTAAGAAAATCCTCCGATACCCCTATATCTTATCTATACGGTATCGCTTCGCTATCGTATTATCTCTATTAGGAGAATTTTTTAGCTAGTATAATAGAATATAATATATATTAACTATCACGCTATACTATCCTCTAGGAGAGTAAGGCTAGAATTAGGCTCTAGAGGGACTATTAGGGAGTTAGCGATACCCCGGATAGTAGAATTCGTTTTCCGTATAAGTTTTTCTATAAAATATCGAGAATCTAAAGATTATTAAAATTTTATATAATTCCTAGTTCCTAGATAGTTATAACTACTATACTATAGCTCTAGTAACTCCTCTAGTATAATATAATTCGAATTTACTAGTAGTAATAGGTTAGTTCCTAATCTACTACTATATTTTATAGCTTTTTAGTACTCCTATAGCTTAGTCTAAGCGACTTTACTACTATAAGGGCTTCTTTCTATAATAATAGTAATAGGTTAGTTCCCGATCTACTAACTAGCTAAAGGGTAGGATATAATAGGTCGGCTCCCGATCTATACCTAAGAAGAATCGAATATCGTAACATCGTAGCTCGCTCTAAGCGTCGTTAAGGCTATCTAAATAACTATATCCTACTCGGTCGTTAAGTATAATTACTATATATAAATTATACTAATACTAGCTATATATACTCCGGATTATAATATAACTAGCCCTTTCGTATAGGAGCTATTACGCCTACTATATAGGAGGCTAGTAGTTACTATATTTAAGGTTAACTACTCGTACCCTACCCTAGGTATAGTATTTACTTTAGGTATATCCTACTATTTCCTACCGTTAGCTCCTCTAGCTTACGGCGTAGTAAGCCTAGTAGTTATAGTAATAATAGGCCCGTACGGCCTAATACTCTAGTATCTTATTATACTTAATTTATTCTTAACTAGGCTAGTAAGATACTATACCTAGGTAATTCTCTCTAAAAAGACCTACTAGGAAGGTATCTAACGAACCCCCTAGCGCGGTTATATTATAGAGGAGTAGTAGGCGTACCTGCTCCTATCGGGGCGAGGTAAAACTATACTACTAATACTAGAATATCTAGGGAGTATTAGATAGGGCGAATTAAATACGGGATATATATTAGTATAGTAATAGCAAGGACTTAATATATACGGTTCTCTTATAGGTAGCGGCGGTAACTTGATATAGCGAATTATATAAGTATAGTAGATAAATAGATTAAGGGTATAACTATTACTAAATTATAAGAATATCCGAAGATACTCGAACTATATATAAGTCTAAAGTATCGTATATTCTGATAGGCCTCGTTTAGTATAGAATATAGGAAAAGTATATAACGAGCGTCTAAAAAGAACACCAACTAAACAAAAGAAACAACCGGATTAGGTCACCTGTCCGTCTAATCAACCTGCGGTTCGCGCATGTGCAGGCCACATCACCACACTAGGCGAAGAATAGAAAATAGCCTTCCGAACCTTCCGAGGACTATTCTAATATAAGGTTATACTATTCGGGCTAACTAACGTACCGGCTACCTTCTAGGTACTTATAAATAGTCTTCTAAGCGAATACCTAGACCTCTTCGTTATTATCTACCTAGACGATATACTAATTTATTTAGAAAGCGAAGAGGAGTACGTAGGGTATATATAGAAGGTACTCTAAAAGCTCGAGTAAGCCGACTTACGAGTCGAGCTTAAGAAGTATAAATTTTATTAGAAAGAGGTCGAATTCTTAGGTTATATTATATCCGTCGATAAAGGTATTAAGATAGATCCTAAGAAGGTCGAGGCTATTTAGAACTAGCCTACCCCTAAGAACGTTAAAGACGTATAGTTATTCTTAGGATTCGGAAACTTCTACCGACGATTTATTAAAGGATTTTCCGAACTTACTCGACTACTTACGTATTTAATAAGAAAGGACTACTAATAGGACTAGATAACTAAGTATTAATAGACCTTTAAGGAACTTAAGAAACGATTCTCTACAGAACCTATCCTTAAGGCGTTCGACCTAGACTAACCTATTATCGTAGAGATAGACGCCTCGGACTTTACTATCGGCGCCTATTTAAACTAGAAGGATAAGGATAGAAAGCTATACCTAGTAGCCTACTACTCCCGAACGATAACCCTAGCCGAGCTAAATTATAAAATACACGATAAGGAATTATTAGCGATAGTAGTAGCCTTTAAATAATAGAGACTATACCTATCTAGAACTAAGACGGAAATATAGATTATTACCGACTATAAGAATCTTACTAGTTTTACGACGACTAAGAAACTAAACTAATAATAAGTAAGATAGTAGAAACCTTTATAAACTATAACTTCTATATTAAATACTATAAAGGATCTAAGAACGCTCGCGCTAACGTACTAAGCTAACGATTAGATTATATTCTAAAGGATTCGTATATAACTAACGTAATCCTAAGATAGGATAAGAAAGGCGATCTAAGACTTAATAAGAACGAAGTTACGTAGTTAGCTATAACTATAATAATTTATAATATACTACGGGAAAGAGAAATTAGATAAGCCTACGAAAAGGATAAGACTATAGAATTAGTCGAGGAATACGAGGAACTAACTATAGACGAGAACGGTTTAATTATTATAGATAGACGAATCCTAGTACCTACGCTAATAGGGAAATAAATAGCTAAGGATTACTATTAATAAGGATACTAGGGGATAGGACGAATACTAGAACTTATTTAACGGTAGTACTATATCCCTAGACTACGAAGGATCCTCGACGATACTATTAGTAAATATAACTAATATAGGCGTATAAAATATAAACGATATAAACTATATAGATTACTTAAGATACTAGAGGTACCTTTATAACTATAGGAATTAATAGTAATAGACTTTATAGGCCCTTTACCTTTATCTAAGGACCTATCTACTAGAACTACGTATAATAGTATACTAGTAGTTACTAATAGACTTACTAAGTTTAGATACTTCCTACCCTTTTATACTACGGGAATAGTATAATAACTCGCGATAACGCTATAGCGATACGTATTCGGGATATACGGACTACTAATAAGTATAGTCTCTAATAGGGATATACTCTTTTTTAGTAATTTCTAGCGAATACTAATAGTATTATACGGTACTAAATAAAAGCTTTCTATAGCTTATTACCCGTAAATAGATAGATAGACCGAAAGGCTAAATTAGACCCTTCTATAATACCTAAGAGGATATATTAACTATTAGTAAGATAACTAGGTAGTACTACTATCTATAGTCTAACTTACGTATAACGCGTACTCCTCTAAGTCGATTTAACTTTACCTATTCTATACTAACTTCGGGACGCTACCTAATATAATATACGAACTAAGATAATTATAGCGGTATACCGAAAGAGCGATAATTAAGGTAGGATATCTTAAAGAACTATACTAGGCTCTAAAAAGATAACCTCTAAGTTATAAACTTACGGATAGTACGATAAGTAAATAAATATCGATCGTAAGGATCCGATCTTAAAGAGAGGGATACCGTCTATATCTAAAGTAAGAATATTAGAACTATAAGACTTAGTATAAAACTAGACTATACTAAATACGGGCTATTTAAGATACTAAAAAAAGTAAATAAAGTTAACTATAGATTATAACTTCTAGACTACTAGAAGATATACCCTACCTTCTATATTAATCTATTAGAACTAGTACTACTAGGGGTATAGGTATCGATATCCGGATAATTAGACCTAGACCCGGAATAATACCGTATATAAAGTAAACTAGTAAGAGTACTAGTTATATAAAAACGAGAAGACTAGTAAGAAAGTCTTATAGTATAGAGCGGATAGATACTAGCGGATAATATATAGATTAGTAATAATTTATTATTACCGGAACTCTAATATCTAATATACTAGGACCTATATTACGTTTAAGAAACCTTACTAGACGAGGATAAGTTAGCTACTTAAGGTAGCCCGGTACTCTCTAGGACTAGAGTACCCTTAAGACTCGAAAATCGATTAAATCTATATAAAGACTATATAGACTTATCTACTACCTCTAATAAATTATTAATACGAATATCTACGTTCTCTAACGCCGTAGTATCTAGAGTATCTAAGATAGTAGACTCTTACTTAATTAAACTCTAAGTATAATACTCTAACGAAGACTCCTTACCCTCAAACTCTATAGCTTACGAATCTCCGACTATAACTTCTAATAAAGAGACGTAATACGTGCTATCTTTACCTTATAATAGGAACGAAGATCGCCTAGGGACGAAACTAAACGACGAACTATAGAATATTAGAAGAATAAGAGAAATTAAAGGAAATAGAAAACTTATACTTAGTATAGTTTAAATATATATTATACTTATTATTACTCTTTAAGTAATAGAGATAACGCTTATTTAGTAAGGAAACCTAATAAAGCTTACTAGTAGTAATATAAGCTAAATAACTAGGTATAATAATACGAGCGGAGAAGTAAGCAAGATAGAGAACTCGATACGGGATTTCTTCTATAAAGAAGGAACTTCGGTATTAGAAGGAATACGACGTTTAAAAGGTATAGTTAGTAGGCTATAACTTACTATAAGAAAAAGAAGAAGATAAGAAAAAGAGTTATTATCTAGGGACTAATAATATTAAGAGGGGGATAGTATTATAGCTAGGATTAAGACCTAGTACTACTACCTAAGAGAGATAAATAGACGGAATAATAAAACTACTAAGGACCGATAAGTTATATAACCCTATAGTCGACGTAGTCCTATAGTTTAGGATAGTTAACTACTAAAGATAACCTAACTACGGGAGCTATATAACTAAAGATATAAGGAAGTAGGACCTCCGGCTATAGATAGTTCTTTAGTTATTAAATTTATATATTTTAAGACTAATTATTCTAGAATAATAATAAGTATAGTTTATAGAATAAGAATTAAGAGTCGATTAAGATAAACCCGTCTAGCGATATTACGCCTTAGGAATAGCTCGTAACCTTCGTACCTATTTCACGTATCCGCTCTATCCCTTGCTACCCTGACTGCGAACGCCGCCGCCGTGGTCTAGTGGGATACTAGGTACCATCGTTACAGTTGTATAGATAAGCTAGGTACTCTAAAGTACCCGTTCTTATCAAAATAAGAGCCCTATATATATTAGACTAGCTAGTATAGATACCTCTCCTATATTACTAATACTTATAGATCTACTCTATCTTAAGCTATTCATTTTATATACATATATATATAAGTTTATATAGATAAGATAAATCTATCGTCTTTCTAGATATTCTACTATATTATATTAGCTAGCGATACTCTATATCTTATCTTTGTAGCTAGTTTATACTCTTTAAACGGTGAGTAGTAAAGAATACCTCATTATAAAGTAGAAGATAGGATCGACGCGGATACTTATAAAGAAGTATATATAATTATAAATATAAGTCTCTTCGATATACTTAGAGAACTTCCTAAAGATATCTTATAGGCCGCCTTACTACCTACGTATAGACCCTTGACGCGAGAGGTATTTACTCAAGTAAAGTATAAATGATCATCTCTTTATAATAATCTTAGATTAGATACTACTCCTTTACTATATATAGTCTTAAAGCTAGACGTTTCTTATTAGAATATATTAAATAGCTACCTCTATATTATACTCGATATGTAAGTCGATCTAGGCCTATATAATTAAAAAGGTCCTTTTTCATAGGTATATAGGATATATATAAGGCTAGGTATACATCCTAAGATCAAGTATATCACTATCGATACTAAAGCTTAACTAGCGATAAAATAGATACCTTTTCTATAGTATCCTTATAGCTATACCTAGATAATGTTTATATCGTACTATCGGTAGATACGGCCTAGAAATCCATTAAGATAATTAGTACCAACTATGATATTAGTTATAGTATAGTCTCGATTAGATGTGCTAATAAAATACTTATAGATGTTAAGCTTATATCGATATACCTCTACTAAAACGAAAACCTACCTAAGTACTTTTCTATGATTTTATAGAGAAAGATAGAAATAGTGAAAACAGTATAGGTAGATAGAGATACGCGTATAATGATTATTAAGGATAGTTTATACTTATTGATTCGATTAGTATAATTAAGAACTAGTATATTCGTTAACTCATCGTCTATAGGGTATTAAATTTAGTACTCCTTAGTGAATAGATATAGTTTTAACTATTTATTGAATATACTATAGTATTTGATACCTTATTGTTCCTTAGAACTATCCTAAGAGCGGTTTATAAACTAGTATAATTATAGTATAGCGTCTTTTTCATAAATCTATAGTTCTTGTTATTCTTCTTTTCTATTATAATCTAAGTAGTAGTCTTAGCCTATCTATGAGATATAAGTACTAATCGCTTATTTAAGAGTATTATAGATGTCTTAATAGGTTTAAAGCGTACTTTATACTCGTAGATAATAAGGGCTCTTAATAAATATCGTAGTAATACTAGACGAGTATATAATTAAGAGAGAGATGTAGATTAAAGAGGACTAAAAATATAGTAGAAAGTCTTACCTTATAGCGAGGTAGTAATACTAGATATAATGATAAAGTACTAGCTATCTATCAAGAGATTATTGTGAACGTGGACAAGTCTAATCTAGTGTTAGATCTTGAATATAGGTGGAACCGACATCTATAGTATGATTATGAAATAGATTGCAGACGAGAATTTATATATTTAAACGATACGGCGCCTTGTGATATTATAAGTACGTAGATTATTAGTCAAGTCTATACCGAGTTACTAGTAGTATTAAAGACGAGGTCTTAAGGCCGTACTGTAACCGATACGAGAGTCTAGCGATCTCGGCCCGGTAGTATTGCGAAGTAATTAGAATATATACTAGGCTATAATTTTAGCCTCTCTCTTCTATAAAGTATCTATATATTAGAATAGTTTACTTATCCGGAAGGAAGACGAGACTCGATACGTGACTAGAGTTTCTATTCGTAATTACCCTATAAAGTAACAATACTCTATGCTTAAGATAGGGTAATTATTACTTCTATTAATATATATATAAGCCTCTTAAAGTAGTTACCCTATATAGCCTTAGTCTATCCGAATGTATACTAAAATTTATTACTCCCTCGTAAAAATTATCTTTTATTTAAGCTTTCGGTTTGGTGTCCTCCGACGCTTAGCTAATTTTTCATAAGTTAATACTACCAAGTAACCTCTTATTATCTTAAAGCGAATTAATAGTAAGACTTTACTTCCCAAAATTACTCGAATGATAGATAAGAAATACCGATAATATACAGCCTCGTCTTATATTATTAGGATACCCTATGTTTAAGATAATTACAGAAATTTGCCGAATTTGTCGAATAAAATTCAATTCATAAAGGCTATCGATAGCTTAGGAGAAGGTCTATAGGAGTAAAGCGTTCACGTGAGTTCCTAGCTATAGTTACGATAATTAAAGAGCAGATATAGAAGGAGCTGAATTCTAGTTTACTAGAATATTGACTCTTACTATATATATATATATAGAAAAGGGGTATAAATTGTAAATAGATCTTTACTAATACTAAGAGTAGTAGCTAGTTCTAGATTCTACTATATTGATTCCATCTTATAGATACTTCGCTTATTGAAACTATTAAGATGTTTATTCTATACTAAAGTATAATATTTGATTTTTAAGTACTATATAGCCTTTAAATTATAATACTAGTACTTAAGTATTACTACTTTATAGCTATATATAGTAATCTCTTATAGATACTTTTACTAAGTAGTAATAAAAAGAGCTTTAAAGGATTTTTTATTTTTATAAAGAATTAGGGGGAGTCTAGATTTATAACTCTATTATAAGTATTATTTAGGATCTTAGTACTTATAATAATAAAGATATTAAAGTTTAATAAAGTAGTTTTTAAATTATTTTAAAGCTTTTTATTAAGTACGTCGTTATACCTTTATAAGATTATTACGTTTAAAGAATAATATAGTAAGTATCTCTAATAATATCTTACTAGTATTAATCTTAACTTAGATAATAATCTCTTTAAATATATAATACTAAGAACTATCGATAAAAACCAAACTTATAATAGTAGTATTAATTAAGCTATTAATAGAGTCCTACTAGAACTAGTATATACTCTTCTTAACTATTTATATATTCTAGTAGAGCTTAGAATTAATATAGAGTTTTATCTATATTATAACTAAAGAAGTCTATAGTCCTAATTACCTTTTTATCCTTAAGCCGCTTAAAGTCTCTAATATTACTATTAATAATAATAGTCTAGTTATAGCTATTATAACTAAGCTCTAATACTATTAATAGACCTTTACCTATAAGAATAGATTAAAATATATACTTTTAGTTCGCTTTGTAAAGAGCGCTAATAGTATTATCTATCTATTATATAGGTCCTATCTTCGACGAAGCGTATTTTTAAATATAGTCGCTTAACGTATATCGATAGGAGGGGATAAGAATAAGATAGACTTTATTTACTTAGTTTAAATTTAATATAGTAGCGTCGATAGTAACTCTAATAAAGTAGCTATTACTTAGGTAAGCGCTTCTAATCGGTAGATTAAGAGAATAATAAGATAAAAGCCTTTATTATACTATTTTATATATTCTAGTTAAAGTATAATTAGGATTCGATATACCCTAATTAATAATATCCTAGATACTCTTAGTCTACCTTATAGAATATTTAAAAGAGTACCTAGATACTATTATAACTTTACTATACCTAGATCTATAAAATACGCGGTCTAAATAGGATTATAAGTTTTAGACTCGAATTTATAAGAAATATATATAAAGTTAGGTAGGAAATAGCTACTACTAAATTTAGCGGCAGGGCGTTCCTCGGGATCTTCCGACATTCTGTAGCAAATTTTGAATACAGCTGATATGGTATCTACCTAGAAAATTATATATTATCAAGCTATAATAGGTCTTTACTTTAAATATATTAGGAAAGTAAAGAATTATATTAAGAAAAGTCCCTCTACTACATATGATATATAGAGTACTATAATACGCGTACTAGTTCTTTTTCAAATTAAGTATAGATAAAACATAAACTTTTAAATAGATATTATATATTCTAACTATACTTTAAGTAGATATTTATTCCAACCTTCTATCATTATCTCTATCGTCTCTACTACTGTACTATATATCAGATACTATACTAATAGTAGTCCTATTATCTTTCTTATCTTTATTGTTCTTCCTAGCAGTATTAGATAGCGGAGGTAGTCTGGAGAGAGGGATATACTAGCTCTCTCTATGCTATACTTATCAGTGACAATAGACACTAGGCCCTATCTTTAGTATTTAACCAAAGCTAAGGAATACTATTTATAAGAATTTAATCATTATTAGATTTCGTCTTCTATATTTAAATATGTTTAGTATTTTAAAGCTTATCCTAGTATCAGATCTTAATGGTAATGGTAAGGTTAGATAGTAATAAATAGTCCTTATTATCCTAGGACCTTTTAAAAGTAGATCAAAAAAGAACAAGTCAATACTTTTATTAGGTATTACTCACTACATTATAAATAATTATAGTATAGTTTTAATCTATAAGATAGAAAACTTCAAGATACTTAATAGAAGGGAGTATAACTACCCTGTCTTATTAATATCCATATAAGATACTTAGTAGAATAGAGCATAATTATCCTGCCTTATCAATATCTATACTAGACTTTATATAGAGCTCCTCCTATATTACATGATATCACTTTATTTGGTTACCCTTTTCTAGATATTCTTATATATAATCGCTCTAAGGAGCGGCTTATCTATTCCCTTTTTAGACCTATAAATAATATATTCTATATCTATAGCTATTATATATTCACTTTCATATCTACCTTATATAGCTACTTCTTAGGATCTATTAAATATAAGTAGCTAGATGGATATCCCCTACTCTATTTAATCATGTAACTAAGAGGGACTTGCGAACAAGGTATATTGGCTAGGGAATACTACATTAATACTAGTATGCTGAATAAAAATAGTAACGTAACTAATCTGAATGTCTAGACTACTAGGAATAGCTAGTAAGCTAATTATAATATATTCAAAAAGGAAACATGCTCTAATCGAAGTTATGCCTCTTGCAATTTGACGCGAACTCTACAGACACTCTCTACACAGGTTCCAGACACGCGTATAGTACTTCGTACTTGTGCCTGGATTCATGCAGCTCTGATTCGTGTATTCACGGAAGCCCCCTAGTGATGTATCATAACACCTGACGACTACCCTGCACTATGTGATCATGTAGCGTTCGCTCTGCCATCGAGAGAGATGCATCAGCACTTCTGTGCACAAACGCTTGGTACCTTGAGCTTTGTACGATCATCGGAAATGGATGGATCAGTGGTACCATTACAATGACTGCGAAAGATTCTGATCAGAGCCGTAACATGAGGTCTAGCAATGTAATGACAGTCGTACTTTATCAAGGGTTGACGGTGAATGAGCTCGTCGGATGAAGATGACGTGCTTGCGCCCACTGATAGCAACATCGTGCCCAAGACCTCTAGACTCTGAGCAGAGTGCCAGCCAAGAAGGACTCCTCGCATCATTGTCCTCTAGCAGGGTACAGTACGCAGCTGTTAATCAGCGCTCGTCTATTGTTGATTCTGGAACATGTCCCAACGAACGTGGGCAGTTGAGATGGAGGGACATCTATCACGTGATCTGCGTCATCTCCTCTTCGGAGGATCCCTCGGATGAGCTCCTCTTCTTTCCACATCGATTGAGCACTTTGTAAGTCATCAAAATCACTCGAAGTGTCGTACAACGGCTCGTCTTGGCAGCGAAGGCTTCTTGACGGAAAACTCGAGTCTTCCAGACCTACAATGATTCAATGCTTGGAGATTTTGATGCATCATTCGCTCGACTTTAGGGGTCAAACCTCCTGATGACCCAACCGAAGCTCGGCGCGCCCAGCTATCAAGGCACGTTAAACGCTATGCCCAGAATGCCGAGGAACGCCTGCTCGGCCTTTACCATGCGCTGAGCGCCTTCAACCTTGCGAACCGGAAACCACCTGAAGCGCTCTGCATGAGAGTACTGATCCAGACCGAGCGCAATGGATTCACGACGCTTATAAGTATGCTATGCCTTGTATCTTGGTCCAATCTTGAGATTTTGCAGGCAAGTCCAAATTAAATTTACAAGTCCACCATGACGTCTGGAGGCGAAGCCCTCACCCAATACCGTGATGCAGAATCTGGTCATGCTTCGACCGCTGCGGTGACTCGTGACTGGACCGCAGCAGAAGAACGTAAGGCGAAGCGGAAGTATGTTCTCGAATGACCAACATATCATCACTCTCTGATTGTAACATGACAGATTGGATATGATTATCATGCCCTTACTCACACTAGGCTTCTTCTGCCTACAGGTAACTACCTGTCTGCTCTCCAAATTGCATCTTGCTGAACTATCTAGCTCGACCGTGGAAATATTGCCAATGCTGTGACCGACAATTTCTTCGCAGATATAGGGATCACACAAAATCAGTTCAATGTTGGTCAGCAAATGCTTTCCCTTGGCATCGTACTATTCGAGATTCCCGCAAACATGGCTCTATACCGCGTTGGACCTGGCAAATGGCTTACCCTACAGCTGTTCCTCTTTGGAACAGTCAGCACATTCCAGGCATGGCAACATAATTATGGCTCTTTCATCGCGACGCGCCTTCTTCTCGGTATCACCGAATCAGGTTTCATTCCAGGTGGACTGTGGACACTTTCAACATGGTACACCCGATCTGAAACCGCAAAGCGCGTGATGATTTTCTACTTCGGCAATCAATTCGGCCAGGCTTCTGCTAAGCTTCTCGCCTTCGGTATTCTACATATGCGAGGTGTCGGTAACAAGGCGGGTTGGTTCTGGCTCTTCGTGCTCATGGGCAGTTTCACTATCCTGAGCGGCTTCGTTCTAGGCTTCCTCCTACCTGACTCCTTCAAGAGCCCTTGTCCGAGTTTCCTTCCAAAGTGGATGATGTTCACTGATCGTGAGATTCATATTTTGCGAAGCCGTGTACACCTTGATGACCCGGCCAAGAGCAGGAAGAAGAAGAGGATTGGCCTCACTGCGTTCAGAAAGGCATTTAGCAGCTGGCGAATGTGGGCTCACTTTGCTATCACATTAGCCAACAATGGGCCACAGCGAGGATTCGATACTTATGCTCCTTCGATCGTGCGGTCCTTTGGCTTCGAACAGCTGCGAGCTAATGCTTTGGCTGCCGTCGGTCTGTTTATTCAGATACCTGTCTCCTTTATGTTCAGCTGGTTTTCTGACAAGTTCAATCGTCGGGGTGAAACTGTTATGGCGGGTCTCAGCTGCCATCTATTGGGATACATCTTTAACCGTATCTTTACCGAAGCGTCCAGTCAGGGAGCAAAGTATTTTGGCGTAGTCTGGACGCAAACTTTTGGGACCTTATCGCACCCATTGAACATCACGTGGATGTCACTCACCTGCACCGACTCAGAGGAGCGAGCGCTAGCCATGGCCCTGTAATTCTCGCACAATCCGTTCTAAGAAACAACTACTGACCTCTCTAGGGTGATAATGGGTGCGAATATCGCCGGCATCTATGGCGCTCAGATTTTCCGGGAGGATGACAATCCTCGCTACCGTCGTGCATTTGCAGTCGCAGCTGCCGTACTTGCGGGTGGTCTGCTTATTGCACTTGTCCGCTTCGTTGACGAAAAGCTACGGAAGCGTAGAAAAACTCAAGAGGCCGATGAGACCTCGTCAAGCTATGGGAAGCATCCCACTTTTCTCCCAAGTGATGACCAACCTGCCCAACTATCGACGGGAAAAGGCCGTCACTGACGACTGCTTCCCTTCGTTGACCAGCGCGCAAGGGGAAAGTAGTCCTTTAAACGTCTGTTATCGATTCAAGATGGATGTGCTAGTGCAAAGTTGGTTCATTTTGTAACGCTGTGTGAAGCAATTTTTCACTATAGAATATCGGAACTTCGAGTCTTTCAGGCGTCTAACTTGGTATCATCTCTCGAGTAGTGCCTACAGCTGACAGTCTGCTAAAAGTTTGCCTTTTGAATTCTTACCGTGACA
>JAKCVP010000109.1:0-18027 GCA_023512835.1 Taxillus chinensis
TTCCCCCAAAGGTCATTGTTGGAGAGCGGTCCCACCATATTCGCTCCCTTTTTAAGTTCTTTAATCACCGGGTTTCATATGATGGTTTCCTTTCGATTGTTGAAGAGGTTTGGCGGACGCCTTGAGGGTTTTGCAATGTTTCAGCCTATCAAAAACTCAAGCTTCTTAAAAGGGCTTTGAGGCGTTTAACCAGCGCAATAATTGGGCTAGCTCTTTGGGTTCTCTCAGGTCAGAGCTCCATCGAGACCAGATTGCCCCTGCCTCCTCAGGTGGTGATGCAGGGTTGCTTGCCCAAGAAAAGGAAGCTTTGTTCCGCTTTTCCAATGCTAGTCGTGCTACGGAGAGTCCCGCCCTGGAAAAGTGGTATGAAGTGGCTAAAGGGGGTGATAGCAATTCTTCTTTCTTTTTTAACTCTGACAAATGTCACCACAATCGCAATAAGATTAATGGAATTTGTTTGGAGGATGGTCTTGGGTGTACGGCCCCTCTCGAGATTACAGATTCGGGGGTCCAGGTTCTTCACCTCCTCTTGGTGAACCATGTGCTTTGAGGCCACCCTGCCCAGCCTCTAAGTGATTTTGTTGGGGACTCTCTGTCTGACGACCTTATTTCTATGTTGCTTGCCCCGCCTCAGCCACTGACATCAAGGCTTCCATGTTTAGCATCAAACCCAACAAGGCACCCGGGCCTGATGGGTTTAATGGGTTTTTCTTCCAACATACTTGGCATATTGTTGGTCAGGAGGTTTGGCTGTAGTAAGACGGTGCAGAGAATTTTTCTCTTCTTCAGTCTTTTCAAGGAGTCAAATGCTACCATATTGTCTGAATTTTTCATATTTGCGTGGATATGCTGCCTCCTCTTCTTCTCCCGTGTGCTATTAAAGTCGACTTAATGAAGGCTTATGACTCGTACGGTGGAAATTTCAGGGGATAGCCTAGGATTGTTTGGATTCCCACCTCGTTTTATGGATGGGTTCGAGCATGTGTATCTTCTCCCAACTATTCTCTTTCCTTAATGGTGAGTCAAGGGTACTTTTCACAGAAACAGGGCTTTGCCAAGGGACCCCCTTTCCCCTTATTTGTTTGTTTTGTGTACGGAGGTGTTATCTCACATTTTGCTCAACTTATTCAATCTTCCCCTTCGTTTCGTACCTTTGGCGTTCAGGAAGACTCTTTGCCCATCTTTGCTTTGCTGATGATCTCATGCTTTTCAAGAAAGGGAATGCTCGGTCCGTTCGTGTCCTTCACGAGGCTCTTATGCTTTCTCGTAGTTTTTTCGGTCTGTCACCGAATATGACAAAGAGCGCTGTTTTTCTCTTTAGGGTTACTCCTTCTATTCAAAATGAAATTCTTACCACGGTTGGATTTCCTCTTGGTAATCTCCTATTCGCTATTTAGGGTGCCCCTTATAACCAAGAGGCCGGGTATTGTTGATTGTGATTGTTGGTGGAACGCATTTTGCAGTGAGTGCTACCTGGACGTTCGGTTTTGTCCTTCGGTGGTGCTGATACTTATTCAATCTATTTTATTTGGAATCCAAGCATTTTTGGAGCTACCACTTTATACTTACTGCATGTGTACTTTCATCTATTGAATGCCTTTTTAGGCGCCTTTTCTTTGGACGGGCACAGCCATGAAGAGTAGGGGCCAGGGTCTCCCGGGACGATGTTTCCAAGCCTAAGCGGAGGGTGGGCTGGGGATAAAGAAGCTTAAAGATTGGAATACTACCGCCATCTCTCGTTTGATTTGGGGTCTTTGCCAGGCTGCTTCTTCTTCCATGTGGGTAAATTGGATCCGGGCAAATTTGCTTAAAAGGGCAATTTTGGGTCGCTAAGGTTCCTTGGCGGTGTTCTTGGACGTGGCGTAAGGTCCTGGCTCTCCGTGACCATCTTCGACCATGTAATTTCGGTGAAGATTGGGGATGGCACTACCACCTCGCTTTGGTTTGATTCTTGGCTACCTCGAGGCCCTATTTGTTTGTCGGCTTCGGATAGGATTATCTATGATTCAGATTGGGTCCCGAGGCTACTGCCAGTGATATTCTCTCGGGGGTGGGTGTTGGCCCCCGGCAACTCTCCTGAGCCGCTTGTACCTGAAGGAGGAGACCGCGGTTTTACCTTCCCTCCATCCGGCCGGCGATTGGGTACAAGTGGCTTTCCTCGAACAGGCCTTTTACTATCAAATCTGCCCGGAATCATATTCGATCTCCTTCTCGACCGGTTTTTCTCGGGCTTTTGTGGTTTGGTTTTGGCATCATTCTCCCAGCATGCTTGCTTGCTATTGCTAGCTATTCGTTCAGCCTCCCTACGTTCGACAAAGTTATCATCATTCGGTATCGCTGTTTCCGGGATTGCCTTTTGTGTCGGGCCGCCGATGAAACGCATAACCACTTGTTCTTTTCCCCCCCTTCTCTAAAGACTGCCGGTCCTCTCTGCTTTATCCATGTGTGGGTTGTCATGTGCTTCTTTATCCCGGACTGATTTTATTCATCGGGCGGCTGCTCTATTTAAGCTCTTCGGTTCTTGATTGCCCGCTTATCCTTGGCTGCTTTGACTTTCTATCTCTGGCTGGAACGTATTGCCAGGTTTCACGGCCGTGGGGCTAGGACAGACGCCTGGTTAATTTAATTATGGACACAGATCGGTTCGTGCTAGTTTGCACTCCGGATGGCCCACTTCGCCTTTTAACTCTCATTTGCTGCACATTTTAGCGGATTTCATGACATATTTGATCTAGTTTTTTGTGCTTTGTTGCTATCGTGGCTTGATTGTAGTTCTGTTTTGATTTAGGCTTTTCTCTTTCCGGGGTTTTCATTCCCCTGGTTTTGTTTTGTTGTTTTTATTCTCTCTCGGGGTATGCCCCTGGTTTGCTCTTTTGTAATTGTCTCTTCACTTTAATATATTCTTTATTTTTCAAAAAAAAAAAAAGCTAGCGTACACACCTCAAGGCCCATCCAACCTCTATAAATACAGCCTCCACGCCCATGCAACCCATGCTAGACCCCCTATACGTTTAGAGAGAGAGAGAGAGGCTCCACGACTTGGTGGTTGCTCCTTGACCTAGGAGAGCAGCCGTCGCGGATTTTGGAGCCTGGATTTGAAGCTTTGTTGTGTGTGGATTAGAAGAAGATGTTTAGCTTTCCTGCTATGGTTTTGCTTGTAATCATGCATGAGTAGTTCTTATAATCTAGGGGAGCAATGTAGCCCCCTTGTTGCTTTATCGTGTTTATGAATATTGGGTTTGGATGATTGAGTTTTGCATGTTTATTAATCTGTTCTTAATTTCTATCTTTGGATATACACCTTGGTATTCTTAGCCCTAGTCTCAGGCGGATTGAGATTCATAACTTATTTGTAATTGGTGTGATCATTATCCTTTTGCAAGTATGATTTATTGGCTTTGCATGTCCGTATGTTTAGATGACCATTCTGGCATACAACTCTTAAAAGGACCTCAATGACCATTTGTTGTCCTTGGCTTATGTTTAGCATGTTTTAAATCGGACAACCCTAATACCATGAACCAAAAGAGATAACATAGGGAGGTGAAATTGTGACCCTAGACGCCTTTAATCCTTGAATCTTAATCCTAAAATCAATTTGCTTTCTTTGTTTATTCAGAAAACCAAATAAAAATTAAATCTTTAGTTATAAAAAGAATTCGTTTTTGCCAAGACATTGTTTTAAGCAAGATTAATTTGGTGATTTGAGTTAAAGCTAGATAACTTGGTAATCTCTTGGGATCGACCCCTTTCTTTGTCGCTATTCCATTTAGCATTAGTTAAGGGAATTAATATTTTGAGAAGGGATTTAAACGACAATAGCTTAACCCTCACTTAGGTTTCGCTAACGAAATACTCGTTCATCAAATTGGCGCCGATTCTTAAGGATTCAACCGGTTGACTAGCTTTTAAATCAACATTGAGTGAAATTGTTTGATTCCAATTTTGGTGTTTTATTTTGTCTTTTATTTTCTATTATTTATCTTTGAGTTTTTATTTATTTATTTTCTTTTGTTCGGAGCTGCCGGGTGTGTTCTTGTTGTTTTACAGAACATACATCAAGTGTTCGAGGAATTCCTAGTTGTGCATGCCAAGACAGGAGTTTATACCATTTAATCGGGAACCCGAAAGATTGTTCGAGCTCGGCGTAGAGTATCTAGGGAAGAAGCACGTGAGGTCAAGAAGCACCACAAGACTTAGAGCATCAGTAGAGGTGAATTGATGGCAGATTTAAAGCCCGATGGTGGTGCACTGCAAGGAGGGGCATATTACAATGGCCAATATCCGAAGAAGAGGGTAATCGGTTTAGCCCGTAACCTTCTTAGATTATGCAGACCGATGATGTCGACCATTATTCTGGGATTCGGCAGACAAGAGTCCAAGCAAATAGCTTTGGCCGAAGCCGGCATTGATCAACATGGTGAGCAACAACGCATTTGGAGAACAGCCATGGATAATCCACACCAGCATTTGATGAGGTTCTACCAGATGTGCGACACAATAAAGATCAACAATGTATCGGAGGAGGCAATAAAGCTAAGTCTTTTCCCTTTTCTTTAAGGGATAAGAAGCTCTTGGCCGGTTCAACAGCTTCTCCAAACGAAGTTCAATCAACACTTGGGAGGAGATGCGGACTAAGTTCATGTGAAAGTACTTCCCTCCTTCCAAGGTGATCCACTCAGAGGAGAGATTAGCATATTCAGAGCTAGATGAGATGGAGACTCTTCATGAAGCTTGGGAGCGTTTCAAAGACTTAATGAGAAGATCCCCGATCGTGGAGACCCGGAGGATTCAAATTGAATCTTTCTACCCGGAGTCTTTAGTCCCACTCACAAGACAAGGTAAACGGTACTGGAGGATGCTTGACGAATCTAGAGCCCGATCGCAAGCCAGAGCTCTTGGAGAGGCCGTCATTAGCCGATTGGCAAGTGGTCCAATGTGCGACTTCCAAGCCAAGGAGAAGATAGCTTGATTGATAATTCTTCCAATGATATGCAGCACGTATTCAAGCTTTAGTGAAAGGCATGGAAGTATTGGCTCTTAAAGTCAAGGATCACAACAAGCTTTACCGAGTTGAGCAAGTGGAGTGGAGTCGAAGAATCAAATTATGTTGGAGGAAAAGGCTTGTACAGGAAGCAACAATTTTATCCTCAACATCAACAACAAGGGCACAACCGCAACCAAGCGGCAATCTCAGCCATTTCTGAAAAACCCGAACCCAGGGGGAGATACCTCATTTCAAGACAAATATGTGCCCCCGGGGATGAAACGAATCGGTAGGCTACTGAAATATTTACACCCACCTCCGGATTCGACGGCTTGTCCTCAACCTCAACAGGCAAAGAGGAAGGGCATATCGAATGTGGATAAGCCAACCAAAAGAGAGGATAATTTGGAGGAAAGGGTAGTCACCATAGAATCTTCAATGAAGAATATAGAAAAGTTGCTTGTGAGTTTGGCCCAGAATGTAAATCAAGGAGTCTCACCTAAATCTTTTCCAAGTGATACCGAGGTGAACCCCAAGGAGAGCTGCAAGGCTATTACTCTAAGAAGCGGGAAGGCACTGGAAAAAGCCGAGGAGCCTAAGAAAAGGCTATTCCAGAAGAACAAAGCGAGACCCTTGGAAGTCAATGACCAAGGAAAATCAGATAAAGAAGAAGAAAGGTTCTTAGTAGGACCCGTACCTTGAGTTAGTCATGCCTTTGCCTTCTCGAGTAGAGTTTTTCTAGATTTTGACCTATATGTGTGATCTCCTATATGGATGTCGTCTTCAATGGCGCTTTTGGTGTATCTCGGTGTTGGATGGTGCATATAAAGTGTTCGATAAAATGCCCGTGTGGATATGCCCGTGTGAATATGCCTAATATGTGTTTGATTTTATGCCCGAGGGGTTGTGCGAACTAAGTGTTTGGTATTATGCTCGTGAAAGTGTGTATGCTATGTGTTTGGTTTAATGCCCGTGTGACCTTGTATGCTATGCTTGTGGAACCCGGTGGTCTGGGAAGCCCGGGATCTGGAAATGTTAGCCGGTGTGGCTAAGCCTATATGGCCCGTGGGATATGTTAGCATGCGTGGCTAAGCCTGAGAGGTCGTGGGTTATGTTAGCCCGTGCGGCTAAGCTTCGAGTGGTCTGGATTTGTTAGCCTATGTGGCTAAGCCCGTATGGCCGTGGATAGGTGTGTGCCTTGTGAATGTGGAATACTACTTGTTTACATTTAATTGTCACTACACCGCACCCGTACACACTCACGTACACGCTAGGAGCACGGGATGGGTTGGGGAGACTTGATCCCTCATCGAACCGTGGTCGCTCACCCCTCCTCTATGTTGTGTTTTCTTTCGGGAACATACAGGCGTTAGGAGGGACCCCAAGGTGAAAGACCTTATTTACTTTACTATTTACCATTTGTTATTGTTATGAGAATTGATGTAACTCCTGGGGATGGATTGAAAAGAGGATTGTTGTAATAAAGACTATTTTGGATTGTGGATTGTTTTATTGAACTTTACCGTTTTGAATGTGTTGTGGATGTTTAAAATGTTATGTTCAGGGTTTGCACCCTAACCCCTTTGCCCTCCGTGTGGGTATATGAGTCACGTATCGGTTTCCTCGGGTTGGAAACCGGGGCGTGATGATTGCAAGACAAAAAGTGAACATCAGCTGAGTTCAAATAAAGTAGAATTGTAGAGTGTGTTTTCTTTGATGAGCACAATAGGGAACTCTCATGATTGCTTGGCAAGTACTTAATCAATAGCCGATGGCGAGTGTAGAGATGGAGTTTTCCATCCATTGTTCATTGATAAGTATTGGGCTTGAGAATTGTTATATTTGAGTGAGGCCGCTTATCCTTGGTAAGAACTTAAAGGGAAACTAGGTGCTATTTTATCATGGATTGCTTGCTCATATCTGAAATTTAAGTGGTGATATTGCATGGTTGTTGGACTAGGGATATGGACATGAATGAACTAAGCTATGACTCATTTTGATGCTTAAATTCCCATTTCATCATGATGAGCCGCATGCTTAGGAAACCATGATTCTCTTTGATTGTTATTTTATTTTTCTTCCATTTGACTTTGTGTTTATTTTATTTTTGCATTGTATGTTTTGCTGAGGACAAGCAATGGTTCAAGTGATGTATTTGATAACGTGCATTTTATGCCGATATTCTAGTGTTTATTTAGGATGTTTAAGAGCATGATTAGAGCCTTATTGCTTCATATATCATATATATTTGCTCTAACCCTAGGAAGATGCTATTTGCAAATACATGCGTTTTTAAGCTGTTTTGGCATATTTTGAGCTCACTTTTGGCATAGTAGATGGCCTCAAACAATTGGCATGCAAGAACAAAAGTTGCTTAGAACGATGTCCTCTACCTACCACAGAAATTTCAAAGCATTTGGAGCTGCAAGTGAATTTACCCATTTCACGTGCAAGCCTATTTTTGCTTCTCATGCCTCTACAGATGCAAGGAAGCTTGGGGAGTAGCTTGAGCTGATTTGGAGCTGCACGTGAATTCACCATATCACGTGCAAATTGACGACAGAGATATTTTTGGGCCGATCCTATCGTTTTTTCATGCTGATCATTTGTTCCTAAGTCCCATGTCCAAATTGTGGATAGAAGATAGAGATTTTAATGTTTGAGGCTCACTTATCAAAACTATGTCGTTTTGATAGATGGACTAGGGTACACACCTCAAGGCCCATCCAACCTCTATAAATACACCTCCACGCCCATGCAACCCATGCTAGACCCCCTATACGTTTTAGAGAGAGAGAGGCTCCACGACTTGGAGGTTGCTCTTGACCTAGGAGAGCAACCGTCGCAATAGATGTCGCCGATTTTGGAGCCCGGATTTGAAGCTTTGTTGCGCACGTGGATTAAGAAGATGTTTAGCTTTACCGCTATGGTTTTGCTTGTAATCATGCGTGAGTAGTTCTTATAATCTAGGGAGCAATGTATTTCCCTTGTTGCTTTGCTGTGTTTATGAATAATGAGTTTGGATGATTGAGTTTTGCAAGTTTTATGAATCTGTTCTTAATTTCTATCTTTGGATGTACACCTTGGTATTCTTAGCCTAGTCTCAGGGATCGAGATTCATAACTTATTTAGTAATTGGTATGATCATTATCCTTTTGCAAGTATGATTTATTGGCTTTGCATGTCTGTGTGTTTAGATGACCATTCTAGCATACAACTCTTAAAGGACCTCAATGACCATTTGTTGTCCTTGGCTTATGTTTAACATGTTTTAAATCGAGACAACCCTAATACCATGAACCAAGTAGAGATAATATAGGGAGGTGAAATTGTGACCCTAGATGTCTTTAATCCTTGAATCTTAATCCTAAAATCAATTTGCTTTCTTTGTTTATTCAGAAAACCAAATAAAAATTAGATCTTTAGTTATAAAAAGAATTCGTTTTTGCCAAGACAATGTTTTAAGCAAGATTAATTTGGTGATTTGAGTTAAAGCTAGATAACTTGGTAATCTCTGTGGGATCGACCCTTTCTTGTCGCTATTCTATTTAGCATTAGTTGCTTAATTAATATTTTGGAGAAGGGATTTAAACGACAAAAGCTTAACCTCACTTGGGTTTTGCTCACCAAATACCCGTTCTGCAGTACCATTCGGGATTCGGCAGACAAGAGTCCAAGCAAATAGCTTCGAGCTGAAGCCGGCGTTGATCAACATGGTGAGCAACAACGCCTTTGGAGGAACAACCGTGGATGATCCACACCAGCATTCGATGAGGTTCTACCATAATGCGACACCATAAAGATCAACAATGTATCGGAGGAGGCAATATAGCTAAGGCTTTTCCCTTTCTCTTTAAGGGATGGAGCTCTTGGCTGGTTCAACAATGCCAGCAGGTTCAATCAACACTTGGGAGGAGATGCAGACCAAGTTCATGTCAAAGTACTTCCCTCCTTCCAGGGTGATCCACCGTAGGGGAGATTAACAGATTCGGGCAAGATGAGATGGAGACTCTTCATGAAGCTTGGGAGCGTTTCAAAGACTTAGTGAGAAGATGCCCTGATCATGGAAGACCCCCGTGGATTCAAATTGAATCTTTCTACACAGTCTTTAGTCCCACTCACAAGACAAGGTGAATGCAAATGCCTTGGAGGATGCTGATGAATCTAGAGCCTCGACACAGCAGGTGAGCTCTTGGAGAGGCTGTCCTTAGCTAATTGGCAGTGGTCTAATGTGCGTACTTCAAAGCCAAGGGAGAAGATAGCTTAGTTGATAATTCTTCCAATGATATGCAAGCACTGTTGAAGCTTTAGTGAAAGGCATGGAAGTATTGGCTCTTAAAGTTCAAGGACACAACAAGCTTTACCAATAGCTGAGCAGGGCTGGAGTGGAGTCAAGAATCAAATTATGTTGGAGGAAAGGGCTTATACCAGCAGCAATTTTATCCTCAACATCAACAACAAGGTACAACCAGAACGAAAAACAATCTCACCATTTCAAAAAAATCAGAACCGAGGGGGAGATACCTCATTTCAAGACAAATATGTGCCCCCGGGGGATTTAGCAGAATCCGTATGCTACGGATAATTATTTGCACCCACCTCCGGGATTCGAGCCGAAATAGCCTCGGCCTCAACAACAAAGAGGAAGGGGTATATCCGAATGTGGATGAGCCAACCAAAAGAGAGGATAATTTGGAGGAAAGGGTAGTCACCATAGAATCTTCAATGAAGAATATAGAAAAGCTACTTGTGAGTTTGGCCCAGAATGTAAATCAAGGAGTCTCATCTAAATCTTTTCCAAGTGATACCGATGAACCCCAAGGAGAGCTGCAAGGCTATTACTCTAAGAAGCGGGAAGGCACTCTAAAGAAGCCGAGGAGCCTAAGGAAAAGGCTATTCCGAAGAACAATGCAGACCCTTGGAAGTCGATGACCAAGGAAAATCAGATAAAGAAGAAGAAAGGTTTCGCAAGACAAAAAGGAACATCATTGAGTCAAGCTGATATTCAAGAACAAGAGGCAAGAGCTCAGGCCTACTATGCCATTTCCTCGCAGGCCGAGGAACCCAGAGGGTTGAGGAAAAGTATGAGCGCTTTCCCGAGTTTATTCAAGCGGCTTAAAATTAACATTCCATTTGTGGAAATCTTGGAGCAGATGCCTAGGTACAGAAAATACATCAAAGATTTTGCGACGAAGAAGAGGAAATATGGGGATCATTAGATGGTGGCGTCACTAACGAGGTGAGCGAGTGTTGTTCACCAGAGTTTGCCCATCAAGCATAAAGATCCGGCGCTTTTAATCTCCCGCGTGATTGGCAATGCACCGCAAGAAGAAGCCTTATGTGATTTAGGGGCCAGCATCAATTTGATTTCCTTTGCTTTGTACAAGTAACTTGAGCTTAAGGGCATAAAACCCACTTCCATATCATTGCAGGTTCTTTGACTGGTCACTGGAAGGCTGAAGGGATAATTGAAGACGTGTTAGTCAAAGTGGGCTCCTTCATATTTCCCAAGGACTTTGTAGTTTGGAGATAAGAAGATATAGAGGAGTTCAACTACTCCTTGGAAGACCGTTCTTTAACGGGTTGTGCATTGATTGATGTTGCTCAAGGGCACCTAACTCGAGAATTAATGAGGAGACCTTAGTCTTCCACATGGGGAAGGCTTTGCAAGGTCAAGAGGAGGAGGACTGCTTTTGGGTTGAAGACCTTGAGGAATTGGTGGAAGACTACTTGGCGAAGAAATTACCACCACCAATAATGGAGCCCTTCAGCCTTTAAGCTCAACAAGATGAAGAAGTGGACTTGACACCGAGGAAGTTGAGCAAACTACAAACTCTGGGGCAAGCCGAGGAGGAGAAAGAAGACTGACGTGCCTCCAGCTCTAGAACCGAAGGAGCTGCCTGGACACCTAAGGTACGAATTTTCGACTCTACAAATCAATTCCCTGTCATTGTTGCTTTTAATTTGAATGATGTGGAGTGCACTAATTGCTGAAGTCCTTAGGGAAACACAAAAAGGCCCTAGGATGGAACATTAAAGACATTAGGGGTATAGTCCAGGGATTTGCATGCATAAAATTTTGATGAATGATGATTTTAAACCCCTCCCTGAAAGACAAAGAAGATTAAACCCTGCCATGAAAGAAGTTGTTGAAAAGAAATTTTAAAATGGAAAAATGCGGGTATAATTTATGCTATCTCCGATAGTGAGTGGGTGAGTCCATCGCATGTCATGCCCAAGAAAGGGGGCATGACCGTGATTAGAAATGAGAAAAATGAATTGATCCCATCTTGCCTCGTGTGCGGGGGTGGAGAGTGTGTGTTAACTATAGAAAGTTGAACAAGGCTACTAGGAAGGATCATTTTCCTCTTCCTTTCATTAATCAAATGTTGGATAGGTTAGCTGGCTATAGTCACTACGCTTTTAGATGGCTATTCCGGGTATAATCAGATCATGGTTAAGCCCGAGACCAAGAAAAGACACCTTCACGTGCCCTTTTGGCACTTTTGCATTTAGGAGAATGCCATTTGGGCTTTGTAATGCCCCTGCCACCTTTCAAAGGTGTATGATGGCTATTTTTCAGGGTTTGGTTAAGGAGATCATGGAGGTCTTCATGGATGACTTCTCGGTGTTTGGTTCCTCCTACCAACAAGTGCTTTAAAAATCTAGATGTGGTCTTAGAGATGTGAGGAGAAGGAACTAGTCCTAAATTGGGAGAAATGCCATTTTATGGTAACTAGGGGATAGTTCTAGGGCACAATGTGTCTGTACATGGTTTGGAGGTAGACAAGGTAAAATCTCCACTAAAGGACTCTCCCCTTTTGGCACTTTTGCATTTGGAGAATGCCATTTGGGCTTTGTAATGCCCTGCCACCTTTCAAAGGTGTATGATGGCTATTTTTCGGGTTTGGTTGAGGAGATCATGAGGTCTTCAGGATGACTTCTCGGTGTTTGGTTCCTCCTACTAACAAGTGCTTAAAAATCTATGTGGTCTTAGAGATGTGAGGAGAAGGAACTAGTCCTAAATTGGGAGAAATGCCATTTTATGGTAAGCGGGGATAGTTCAGGGCACATGTGTGCACATGGTTTGGAGGTAGACAAGGCAAAAATCTCCACTATTGAGACTCCGCCACCTCCAACCAATGAAAAGGAGTGAGAAGTTTCTTGGCCATGCTGGCTTTTATAGGCGATTCATTAAGGACTTCTCAAAATTGCAAAACCCATGAGTAGGTTGTTAGAAAACAAGCTTTGAGTTTAATGCAGATTGCTTGAAGCTTTCAACATCCTCAAGGGTAAGTTACCACCGCACTCCGTTATAGTCACACTGACCGCCCACCAAGCCTAATGTGTGATGCGAGTGATTATGCTGTGGGGTAGTCTTAGGGCAAAGGCGAGAAAAGGTGTTTAGGGTCATTTACTATGCTAGTAAGACTTAGATGATGCTCCACAGAACTATACCACCAATCGGTAGAAAGAGTTCCTAGCCGTGGTTTATGGTCGCAACAAGTTTCAGACCCTACCTTTTTGGGGTCTAAAGTCATTGTTTATACTGATCATGCTACATTGAAATATTTGTTTGCTAAAAGAAGCTAAGCCACGCTTGATTAGATGGGTTCTCCTCTTACAGGAATTTGACCTTGAAATTGAAACACAAAGGGAGCCCTAAATCTGTGGCTGATCACCTCTCCCCCCGGTGTGGAGAATGCGACCAAGTCTCTACCCATCGTAGATGACTTTCCTGATGAGAAGTTGTTTGAGGTGCATATCTTCCTTGGTTTGTTGACATAGCAAATTATTTACTACTAGGTTCATACCTACAGCTAGACTACCACCGTAGAAAGAAATTGGTAATCGATGCTACTAAATTCATAGAAGACCCAACTCTTTTATAGGAGGTGTTCCCACCCAAATCATCGTAAAAAGTGTCCTTGAGGAGGAGGTAGATGACATAATACATCATGCCATGCATCACATTATGGGTGTAAGGACCCGTACCTTGGAGTTAGTTGCGCTTTGCCTTCCGAGTAGATTTTTTCCTAGATTTTGACCCAAGGAACGGGCTCAAACTAGTTCACATGCAAAAGGAAAGATGCTTAGAATTATGTCCTCTATCTACCACAGTAGTTTCAGGCCAAACGGACGTGAGTGAGGAGGTGCACGTGAAATAGGTCCAATTCACGTGCATGCGTGGTTTGTTCTAAATGATGCAAGGAGGCTAGGTGAAGTTTCGAGCGCATTTTGGGAGTGCATAGGAGTCGCACGTGAATTGGGGAATTCACGTGCAAATTGGCGTGCAGCCATATTTTTGCATGGTTCCCCTTGGTTTTGACATTCTAACGATCTTTTCTCCAAAGGACCATGTTGAAATTATGAGTAGTATTTTGGCCTATATAAAAAGTGAAAGGTGCTAGATCGGTGTGATCAAACTACGCGTTTTGATCCCGGGATTTACTTAATCAAAACTACGTCATTTTGATGGGAAGTGTCTATATAATGAGGGCTTGAGTTTGAGTTTAGGGTTCTTGTGTTCTTCTTGCCGGCATTGCCGCTGCAGGAAAGTGCGAGAGAGAGAGAGAGAGGAAAGAGAGAGAGAGAGAGAGAGAGAGAGAGAGAGAGGATCTCCGGGCGCCTGCCGTGGGTGGTTCGCGGCCGTTGAAGGTGTCTAATGTGGAGGTTAGGACAAAAGTCTGAGGTAGGGATTCATGCTCTTCCTAACTCTCCTGTTTCTAGGATATTCACCATTATATATTATCCATATATATATATATATATAAATCCATATAGGTGTGATTCCTATATGGATGTTGGCCTCGTGGCATGTTCTAATTGATTCTGATGTTAAATTTGGCCCGAGGATTTTCCTGGGGTTTGTTTATGCCCACCATGTGTTTGATAAATGTCTGCGAGGCTTCGTATGCCATGTATTCAATATAACGCCCGTGAGACCTTGTATATGGGTGTCTTTGATGATATACCTGATCGGTGTACCGTGTTTGACTTGTATTTGATTTTAAGCCTATGAGGCTGATGTGTGTGGCTTGTATCCGACCATGTTGGTCCCTCTGAATCAAGTGTAAATGTCGTGCTAAGTTTACATGTTCGAGATTTAATGCTATGCTGTTCGTTGATCTGTTTTGAGACCGAGCCGAGATAAGGGCCAGGCACAATAGCCGGACCCTTTGAGATTTGGCTGTGACGTGTCCCGAGTCTCGGGGTGTAGCACTCACGACGGTGGGGCTAAGTCTACACCCAGTCCCGAGGGGCAGTATGGTGCCCGAGGAGGCGGCTGACCATATCTGACTCCGATGGAAAATGTCGCATTGGTGTCCATGCAGCAGTCGACGGGCCATGTGGTATGTTATGTCGCCGTGGTGGCGGGGTGTCCTCTCGCCCTCCAGCCGCGGGCCTGCAAAGAGTGTTTATCGGGTGACGTTTGCCGCTTTAGCCTTAGCATGACACGAGCACAAGCATACACATATCATGCAGTGTCGTAGAGCGGGACGGTCCGGGGAGACCGGATCCCTACCGGAAGCTATGGTTTGCTCACCCTCCTATAAACATTCTTTTCGCAGGGTTTAACAGTGGTAGTGAAGGTCGAGGAGCTAGGCCCCGAGGCTGGGAGTTTTATGTTATTCTTTTGTTGTACTGTTTTATGTGTTTGGAATTGGGTTTGGTTTTATTTGTGGCTTCAGGGTTTTCCCCGACCGGGTTAGAATAAACATTTAGTCTTTGAAATGAAACAAATGAGATGTTGTTATTCAATTTGTGTTTAGGTGCATGGTTTGGGAGCAGTGGAGTATGCCCCTCGGCATGTTAGCCCGGTTGGGCAGTGCCTGGGACAAAGACTGCAGCTTAAGTCCTTTTAAGGTGCTCAGACCAACCCCTTTGTCCCTTCGGGTGCGGGCATGGGCGCTCACTACTCATTTCCATGGGAAGGAAATTTGGGCGTGACAATATGGTATCGTAGCAATAGTTCATGGTCTCGGTGGGACCTGGATAAGTGGGGAGGCCTCGTTGGTTCTGAGACTCTTAGAGGCGCATAGGACACGCCCGATCAACGTGGTCCTATCTCGGGTTTTCTGGGCGTACTAGGGTAGTTGGACTCAAGGAGTAGGGCATTTGCATTTGAGTTGACGGTAGCATACATGCATTCGCATTAGGGCACTAGTTTAATTTCGGATGAGTATTGTGATTGGACATGCTATGTTGTCAAACTTGTTGCTAAAAACAAAATTTTGTTGTCGTGAAATCTTCGGTGATTTTCTCGTGAGACTCACAGTGACTCGCCGGGCCGTATGCTTCGTGATTTACCCGTGTGTTTAAATGTAAAATGTTGCTTGAGCACCTCCTGGCCCATGGGGATGACTGTGTAGAGCTTCAGAGAAGCCGATCCTAGTTTGGTTTAAATTATGTAGGACTATGCCTCCTGTGAGTAACCCTAAGCACTCACTCGTAGAAGATTAATCTTCGCCCGTGCCGGAGAGGGAAGAGGACAGCATGGGAGGGCTATGATCCCCTGGGGAAGGATCATGGCCTAAGTCCGGGCCCTATGAGAACGCAAGGTAACGCGTGAGGACCTCAAGGGAGAGATCCTAAACGAGGTGCTGCCAGGGAGATGATGGCACGACAGCAGCGCCACCCTCCACCCCGTGAGGCGGAACCTCCGTGTGTAGCAGGAAGGCCGGTGAGGCGGGAAGAGGGAGACGTGTTGACGCAGCCCGAAAGGAACATCCACCAAGGTTCGCGGGAGGAGCCGAACCTCTGGGAGCGTAGCACCTGCCGCGGCACATCGAGCATGTGTTCTCCTTTCTTCGACCCCGGGAGGAAGACGGCAGGAGACTAGCAGTCCGGCAGCTTGGAGGAGGAAGCCTTGGGAATGGTGGCTTAGCATCTCAAGAAGCCGGGACATTGAGACCATGGCTTGGAATGAGTTCCTCCATTGCTCCATAGCTGTTCTTTCCGCAGTCATTGCGGTGGCGTGAGCCGGGAGGAGTTCAGAAATCAAGCAGGATCGCGCCAAAGCAGCGCAGTACGAGCGAGATTTCGGGGGTTGAGTCGGTTTGCTCGAGAAGCAATATCGAGGAGGACCCGAAGGCCCATAAGTTTACCATGGGTCTCAAACCTGCCCGAGCAAAGGGTGGAGATGTCGCGATCGAAGACCTATGCCGAAGTCGTGGACACCGCCAAGATTGTTGAGAGGATTAGAAGAGGGAAGATAGGCTCACCCGGAGCGGGATTGGGCGTAGCGCGCGCATGCACGACGAAACCAAGAGGCGGTATAACAGCCCGGGAGTGGGACTTTTCCCAGGGACGGGGGCCAAGCTTCAATGGCTCCGCCGTAGATCCCGTTACTGAGGACAGGGGAGGCCCGGAACTTCCTGCTGGGTACTGGCTGGTGGGTCCGTCAGTGGGCACGACCAACGTGGAGCGTTCCGCGAAAGACTTCTGACGTGTCATAGTCGTGGGGAAGGTGGGCACATCAGCCAGGCGAGCTTCAAAGAAGGGGAGTAGCCGGGAGCCGGAAGCCTTAGGACAAGGGAGCAGGGGTGGGGACCTCCCTCCGTGCCCCAAGCCCTAAGCCAGGACATTCGTGGGGCAATGGCCGCCAGAGCCGGTTCCAAATACACTAGGCCAGGGGAGAGGCAACCACAAGGAGGACGGAGGGGCGGCCCCAAAGGATCGCAGCAGGAGCAAAAGGGTAAGTGCAGGGTGAGGGGTGGGGCAAGTTGCTGCGTAGTGTTCACGCCACCTCGAAGACCACCTGAAATGGAGTGGATTTACCATCACCCTCCGAGGAGGGTGGGCCGGACCTTCGGTGGTTCGAGGTTCTATTCTAATATCTCGCACCGTTGTCGCCGCATTGTTTGACACCGGAGCTTCGTGCTCCCCGATTTACTAAGTCCTCGTGGAGAGCCTTCGACTTGATTGTGTGAGGCCGATAGACCTCTCGAGGGCCGAGTCCCCAATGGGAGGTGTGGAGCCGATCCACCAAATGTGTCGAGAGTGGGGCTTACGAGAGAGAGGTCACCCCTCATTTGACTCGTGCGTAATGCCTATGAGGACTTTTAGTTTGATTCTGGGGATGGACCGGTTGATGGCCTTTCAGGCTAAGATTGACAAGCACATAGTCTTCGAGTATCATTTACTACACCCACAGATCTTCCCGTACCTAGGGGTGAATGGGATAGGAATGCCGGGAGAGCTGGACCGACGAGGGAGCTATGGAGCAACATTACCCATAGGCTTGCCACCCTTAACCTTTGAGGAGGAAGGTAACTTAGAGAAAAGGGTGTGGCCAGATGTTGTCCAGAATTTCCAGGATGTCTTTCCCGGGGAGTTGTCGAGCTACTCATACGTGCTTATCGAGTTCACGCTGAACACGTTGCCAGGGTGGGACCCATCTCACAAGTAGCATACCGATGGGACCTACAGAGTTGCGGAGCTTCAGAAGCAAATAAAGTAACCTGGAGATAAAGGTTTTATCCGTCCTAGTACCTCACCTTGGGGTGCACCATTTTGTTTGCTAAGAAGTGCATGGTTCGTCGCGACTTTGCATCGATTATCGGAAGTCGAATCAAGTAACCGAGAAAGAAACAAGTACCCTTGTCGTGAATCGATTACTTATTCGACTAGCCGAGTGGAGCACGGTGGTTCTCAAAAATCGATCTCGCATTCGGGATATCATCAATTGAGGGTCGGGAGCGGCATATCCCTAAGATGGCGTTCAGGTGCGTATACGGGACACTACGAATGGTTAGTGATGCCTTTGGGCTCACTAACGCACCTACTGTGTTCATGCATCTAATGAATCGTATTTGCCCCATACCTGGATTCCTTCGTGTGGTATTTATCGGGACGACATCCTTGTGTACTCCAAAACCTAAGCCGAGCATGAGAAGCACTTGGCCGGGCGTCGCAGCACTACGAGATCATCACTTGTATGCTAAATTTAGCAAGTGTGACTTCCGGATGCGAGAGGTACTTTCTGGCATGTAGTATCTGCCGAAGGAGTTAGAGGCGGACCCAACCAAGATTGAGTC